>JAAIXJ010001845.1:145334-210833 GCA_013403705.1 Heliconius hermathena | reverse complement strand
ATTAAATTGAAACTTTCAATACTATTTACACCGACTTAAAAGATAAGCGCGAAATATGAAACAATTATTTTTCTTTTTTTATCAATTCTACATTTATATAAAGAAATTCAATTGACAACGAATATAAAATTCGGTAGTTAAATTGTATTTTAAAAATAATAATGTTATTAATAATAAGGATAAGATTACATATGTGCATATTAAAATGCTAATACGAACTAGATATTTAAACAAAATATTTTTTTTATATCAATAGAAAATAAAAAAATAATTTTGAAACAATTATTTTTAATGTTTTTTACACGCAGAGTCTTAACACTCTCTGCCTATCCTATTAGATGCAGGATAAAGCGTGAAGCGGAAAAGAACAAAAAAGTGTACTCTCTTTCATTTTAAAAACTTAATTTATAAAAAAAAAAAATCTTTTTTTAGCTTCACGCTGTATCACGCTGTATACACTTAGAAAGAGAGGCAGAGGGAACCTGGGAACATAGTGTTCCAACCTCCATCAAGATATTTCGGTTTGCCACTTGCCGCCGAATTTCGGGGTAATTGCCTGTTGTTCACTCAATGCCACATTTTTCCTCGATACTACAGCGAGGAAATGATAATAATAAAAAAATCATTTCCTCAAGTGTAAATCGAACCCATAACCTATTGTGTTTACAGCCGCATGCTTGTTTCCTTCCGCCACGACTGGTCTCACTAATTAACTTCATAATATTAAAATATTTAATTTGTATCTTCGAAAAATAACACAAAGTTGCTAAGTAGTTGTTGTATATATAATAACTCATAATGTTATATATTAACACAAAAAAAACTACTGAAAGTAAACGATCAATTTAGGGAACTTCTCACGCGAATCATGCGTCCAGAGCTCGCGTGATTCAATGTCGGGCTTCAGCTCCTCCCATGGGAAATCTGCAGCTCGCTTACATGTTAACTGTTCCTTACGCCGTGTTTTTTTTTCATACACAAAATCATCATTTATCATACACAAAATTTCGTGTGACTTTTAAACGGTTATATGATTCTTGTGATATAAAAAAAAATGTGATTATAAGAAAGTTATTATAATAATTTATTTTTAGAACTTTTATTGCAAAATGTAAATTAAATTAAAAATTATATCAGCTTCACGCTGTATCCCGCACACAGCAGGGTAGGCAGAGGGAACCTATGTTAAGACACTCCATTCCCCACTTTCCACCGAAATCTGGAGACATTGCGTCTTGAGTGGTGGAACTTAACGCCGCGCTTTGCCTCGACACCAGAGCGAAGAAATGGAAATAAAAATTTAAATAAATATTTCATGTCCTCGAGTGAGGATAAAACCCACAAGCGGTCGATTTTGCAGTCACACTTTGTGCCTCTGCGCCACGACTGGCCTCAAAGTTTATTTTCCAGTAAATATTAAAACAAGCAAAGGATTGCAGACGACAAAAAGAATGAGACAAACGCTGGCGGCATGCGGAGTTGCTTTTATTACGTCTACTCAAGCACAAAACGTTTTCTTTTTAATTTCAATGAAAAATCATACGCACCGGCTCTAAAAACCGACATTCCATCTCCGCGTTAAAAAAGTGTGTTCCCAGAAAATGCGTGGCTGGAATGCAGCTGCACGAACCTGCTTCGTTAGAGACCCGCAGTCAGCGCGACGGACCAATTAACACATAGTAGTCTTTTACGATAACTATAAAAATTACATGTAATTTTATATAAAATTAAAAAACCTAAAGTAGCCACTACTATTATAAGCTACATATTATTCAATGATAAAAAATATGTAATAATTTATAATAATATTATAGTACTTACCGTTATTTTTATCATATTATAAAATAAATGTTTACGTTAAAATGCGGCTGCATAGAGTTGCCCTCTAACGAAACAATTTTTCTCTATTTATTTTATCTATCTTAATATAGATAAAGGCATGTGCATTTGTGTTTCTGTGAATCAATAGATTGAATATATAGAATTTTTTTTCTTTATTAGAATGTCTGGCCACACAGCAATACGAGTTATGTAAGAACATCAAATCAATCACGACGTATATGGTCGGTAGTAAGCGGAAAAGAAAAAAATCAATCTCCACGAATAATTCATATCATGTACATGTACAGCTTTACATTGAATCCTGTGCAATGGCACAAACAATCGCAATCGAATGTACGCATTGCATGCCTATTTCAAATATTTCTTTTTCTCATTTCGCCGTTTCCTTTCCTGGCTTAGTGCCATGTTTTATTGATGGCAGGTTCATTGATATTGCTGCCTCGTTCATCCGGTGGGTGAGTGGCCACTTATGTGAACCATAAAAGGCCTAGCCTTGGCCATATGGGGAAGCCGCCACACCGCGAATGCATTCATGCGCGCGCGCATATCAGATTGATCGCTGCTGTAACAAAACAAACTGACGGCCGAATCTGGAAGAAAATAAATAATGGTGTACATTGTTGCTTGTTTTAGTTCAGCGTATAGGATGTATTACATAGAAAGAATATATATTTTTATTTCTGAGAATATGACATTATGTATTTAATGTAAGGTATGCGATCAGATAGCTGACTTAATAGCTGATTTTTTTATTTACGGATATCTTTCAAGCAGTGTGCGTGTGAGAGATTGGTAGGTACTTACACTTTTCGTTTATTTAGAAGTACCGCATGTTCTCAGTCACACACATGTCATATGCAACAACGGCATCAACTTGACTATACGCGTATTTTGGAATCATGTTTTGATTAATTAATATTATGAAATGTACTTGCCATTTTTTATGTGTCCAATGTTCATTAAAATTAGGCTGATATTATAATATGTAAAGTATTTTTATATAAATGAACCATAATATGAACATACGTACATTTGAAGGTCTACATTTCTTATAATCGCATATAGATATATACATAGTAATGTGTAATGTTTACAAATTATAACATTAGAAGCACATCGATTAGAAGTATTTAACCTGAATAAGTTAATAATTATGTTATTGCATTATCTTCACATTTATAATTAAGTTAAATTTACACAGGAATTGCTTTACTTTGGAAATAAAGAAGATTAAAAGGAATATATATTATACATATGTATATTAATTGTTGTAAAATAGAAAGCAGCGATGTTTTTGTAACTAAATATGTTATTGAGATTATCGAAATGGAAATCATCAACTATTTTAATAAAACAATTGATTAAAACGAGTCAAAAGCATTGCTAAATGGATAAAATAAATGAGTACGTACGACCAATCTATGTGTGAATTTTGTACCAGTTGATATGAGAAGATACATATACATATAAACGTATTACAGGCCACGTGTGTGTACACTTTGGAGTATACACTAGACGGCATAGTATACCCGCACGTGTCGCTCAGCTGATAGGGCGGGCTGTGGAGGACTACCCTCCTCCCGCACCTAGAGCTGCTCTCTGTCGATAGGGTTGATGCTGATCTAAAACACGCAGTTAAAAACCTTTAAATTAGACATAGTGGTTACAAAACACTTTTTTTGTACTTAATAGTTTTTTATTTTTTTTTTAATTTTTTAAATAATGTAGAGAAGGAGGTCTTTTATAATATTAAATTTTGATAAACATAAAGTTTATTTATTCGTTAGCTTTTTTAACTTCACACCGTATCCCGTATATAGCAGGAGGAATCTAGTGTTAAGACACTCCGTTCCAAGCTTTTCTACAAATTGCATTACTTGTTGAGAGGACGCTTCGCGTTGAGGCCTTGTGCCTTACCAGAGGAAATGAAAATGTAAAATAATGCATTGCCCAAGTGGGAATTGAACCCACAACCGTCTTGTTTAGAGTTAAGTGCTTGACTCATTGGGCCATAACTGTCTATTTATTAGATAATAATACGATTACCATGATCCATGTATCAATATTTTTTCTAAAAAATTATAATTCGCATATTAATCGTGGCAGGAAAGTATCCTTACAGCGAGTAAGAGAAAGCGACGTGTGCAAAGTACAAAAAATTAATTAAAGTTATTTGGTCAAACAATATTGTTTTTAAGGTTCATTACCTGAAAAGAAAAAAAAGTAACCTTTATAGAATAACTTTATTTTCCGTCTGTCAAGACAATTTATCTGGAAATCCATTGTAGGATGAGGCTGAAATTAATATCAAATATTTAGGTCTACAGTCCCTTGGAGCACAAAAAAAAACAAGCTTCTAAGTCAACACAATTATAAGATACACTGCTATTTAAACGTAGTTTTATATGAAATTGACCGCGTAATCAAAACCTTTTAGGATGTTTCCCGTGGCCCTACAGATGTGAAATTTAACATGAAATCAAAACTTACAATACAAACAAAGCAAAAAATCTGAAAAGTAAAAATGTATAGATGTTTTATAGAAAATCTATAATATAATCACGATTAAATTAAGTATTATTCTTGAAGTTATTCTTCACAGTAGATTTACTAGGTTACAAACGTAACCAAATACTATCTAAAAATATCATGCAGTTACTATAAGCGATACGTTCAAGCCATTGTTGTCCAAATATAATTTATCGTGGAGCCCTGATCGCGGCCCTAGTGACGCACGTGTCTCGCGGCCAAGGCTGCGTCGTGAAAGCTCTGTGTACGTACCGCCTACGCTCACATCGTACACTAACTCAGAATCCCACCCACACTAACAAAACTTACATCTGTGTGCACCGGCGAACGCTTCGGCTGTAACCAGGCTTCGACACGTTTACTCATCGTGTTATCATTGCGTTGCGTCTATGTGTGCGTGAGAGATCTCTCTATGTAGACTACAGCTCTACATGACCACACCATAGGTATGGAGCCTCATAACTTGTTTGGTGAATAAATTCTAAGAATTACGATATTGTCAGAATATTAATATGTTTACAGCATTTTCCATAATACTTCATGAAGCATAATACATCACACAACTATTTGTTTATACAATTATTAAATAAATAAAGGAGGCCAGTCGTGGCGCAGGGGAACAAAGTGTGCCTGTAAATCGACTGGTTGTGGGTTCGATCCCCACTCGAGGAGATATTTATTTACATTTATATTTTCATTTCTTCGCTCCGGTGTCGAGGGGAAAGCGCGGCGTTGAGTTCCGCCACTCAACACGCAATGCCTCCAGAATTGTTGAGTGTTTTAACACTAGGTTCCCTCTACTTACCCTGCTGTGTGCGGGATACAGCGTGAAGCTGAAAAAAAAATAAATAAAGAAATGTCCACATGTTAATTATATGCTATATTTCTTTTTATAACGAATTAAGGAATTGTAAGATATGAAGACTGTTTACTCATTAGGTGCACACGTCCAGTCATGTTTTAAGCGTACTTTAGATCTCACAGATAAATTTTAATTAGCGGGTACGAAAACGAGCACGTTTCCGCTGATACTACAATACAACTGGTTTTGACTTTTGTTAATTAAGATATTTTACTTAAACAGGACAGATTTTTATCTTAAATTACTAGATTATCATTAAATGAAATTATGCAAAGCTTTTTGCTTTTGTTTATTTATTAATATAATTTTCAAATAATTATATTTATTACAAAATAAACATATAGATACTTTCTATTGAAAGAAGAAATAAATAAAATAATATTTGAAAGTATATAATAGTTAAATACTCCATAGAATACAATAAGATAACACGTATTATTTTATTAAATCTCTTTATTTTAAAAAATAGGTTAACGTTAACGTGATAAATTCGGGATCTCTGGTCGGTGTGTGGTAGGCTGTGCCCTTGTCTGCATCTAGGTTACTGGGGCACCTGCATCCGATGAAGATAGCCTGACCTATTTAAAAATGCAAATGACAACACCTACTCAATATGAGATTAATATTAAAAAGTATTTATTTTCTTATTGTTTGTGTTTTTCTCTCTTAAACATAAATCAAAATTAAGGATTTGAGGGTTTAATTTAAAATTATATACTTTAGTGTAAAGTAAATTATAAAATATACCTATATTTTATATATTATTTATCTTAAATATATTATTACTAATAGTTATAATATATTTATTTTTATTAGAAAAAATCAATAGCATTTCTGAGCCGTAGTAAAAATAGGGCGAGTTCACATTTATGTCATGACCAAGCCTCCTGACCTAATTGCAAACGATGAATGGTTTTAACAGAAGCTTGCCAACAAACACACAGGAATATAAAAAAGGTAAATATATGTAAAAAAACATTCGCCTAATAACATAAAATGTATAATAATAAGGCATTTCTTTATTTTATTAATAATACATAGGTATTATATTTATATATTTCAGAAGTTAAGCTCCATTATTTGTGGTTGTTTTCAATTATATAATTTATGTATTTGTATATGAATAAGTACATTACTTCTTTGATTTCTCAATACAGAAGTTTATTGCTAAATAACGTAATTCATGTACGAGGATGATAAAATTTAGAGAAATACAAACGTTTATTTCTCTTATTTTTTCTGTAAAATATAGAATTCGCAATCGTCGTCATGGACGTTCTTTTGACCTAATTTTGGCTGTGAATGACGCCCCCTCCCGCCCGGGCCCGTGACCTGACCCGCACCCAAAGTTGCGGGAAACTCCCGTATTTTGTATTGAAATGAAAGTGTTGTATTTGCAATACTCATATAAATCGTGATGAATGTATAAAATATTCTTTGAGCTTCAAAAAGTGATGAATAAAAATATTTTAAGTAAAGTAACACACACAGTATGTAAACAATTAGTATGAAAGAAAATATGTGATATTTTAATTATAAACTTTTCTCATTTCAATTTAAATCATAAAAAATATCTGAATCCTCTAAGTGAATTTGAACCAACAAGCTTTGCTTGTTGTTAGTGGTTCAGTTTAGTTCAGTAAATATGAACTAGACCACACACGGAAACATATACGAAATAATAATAAAATATGTGAATAACTTTATATTTGGATAGTTGCAGAGGAATGCTTTGTCGTAAACAAAAAATGATCATCAATAATTGATATTTACTAGAGAAAAATAATAGAAGCCAGTCATGGCGCAGGGGCGCTGACTGAAGTGTGACTATAAAATTGACTGGTTGTGGTTTCGATTCCCACTAAAGGAGATTAAATATTTACTTACATTTATATTTCCATTTCTTTGCTCTGGTGTAGAGGTAAAGCGCAGCGTTGAATTCTGCTACTCAACACGTAAGGCCTCCAGAATTCGGCAGAAAGTGGGGAACGGAGTGTCTTAACACTAGGTTCCCTCTGCCTACCCAGCTGTGTGCGGGATAAAGCGTGAAGCTGATTTTTAAAAGAATAGTTATCTATAGGATATATAAAATAATAAGATCAGTACTAAGCGATTCGTACATCCTGTTTTACCAAATAAATATTTTATAACATATATTAATAAATTAAAGGAAAATTTCGGAATAGAACCGCAATTGTAACTTTTGGCATATGAAACTACATTTAACATGCATTGTTATTTTTAATATATATGAGTGCGTGTACCTATGTGTATTATTTATATGTCATAATATAATAACATAATATATACCTATAAATATTTTTAAGCAATCCTAACAACAATTCTGAAAGTGGTTTGGGACTTAATTTAATTATATAAAAAAATGCTTGGAAAGAATTGGTATTGCATGAATATATAGAAATTATTATTATCTAAACAAAAAGCCATAGGCGAACATACATACATACATACGTGTTTGATTGATAATTCTGAATTCGACATTTCAAATCATTATATATTATATTTAAGACAAAATATAGCCCAACAAGAAATGTTCCTACTCCTCTTACTACTTTTGCCTGATTTATTAATTTGAAATGATTAATTAAACTTAACATATCATTTCTTTAAAATCTGCAGCACCAACACTTATACAGAGAACGGAAATTAAAATCAATACGGCAATCAATATAACAAATATAAAATCATTTTTTACACAAGCTGTAAAAATCTTTGCGAACTTTTTAAACAAAAAGTACGTTTATAAATACGTATAAATATGTTTTTCAGGACACGGATTCATATAAGATAAGAAAATAAATTCTAAATTGTCATCATTGAGAGTCACACACGTATTTCTTTACATGTCCTGAATTGAAATAATTTAGCTTGATTAATATTTTAAGACCAACTTGTTTTTATAAAACATAAATATAATTGTTATTGTGGTTTTCAAACATACGAAAAATCCATATTGTTCCAAGAACAATGATCTTTACCTTAAAGGAAGTAGATATTCGAATATTTATTGCAGTACATTTGTTTATTATACAGCTGTATTATAAAACGTATAAATAACGCTATAATAAATTAAAAAGAAAATATATTTTTTAAATATTATAACTCAATTTTGCTGTAAATATTATAATGTTATATTAATAAAAAAAAAATCATCAATACCATTTTATTTGATTTAATTTTTTGTAAAATTTACCACCAGGTTCCCAGATTTCCGGGTCGTGTGAAGCCGTGTGCTAGATTTCGAAGGGGAAGCGATCGTAACATAAACTGCAAGCTTGTTCTTAATTAGCCGCCGTCGCGTCGCTTTGAACCAAGCTTATTTCAGTCGAGAACAATGTTGCTTTCATTTCTGAGAAAAATGTATTTTCGCATGCGTTAATCCTACTATGAGATAGTTACAGTTGCGAAATATCTTAGGCATCCTTTGCTCTAAGATTACGTCTCATTTTTTAAATTTATCAATATGAAACCAGATGGTTTTGTCTTTTTATGTAATAACACCATCCTTCTGTGATCTCTAGGGACAGCTAAAAAATATTTATTTTGCCTTTAAAAACATAATAGTTGTCAATTAAAATAAAATTATTTGCCTTAAAGTAAGTACTATAACTTCAATTACAATATCAATAATTAAATTCATGCTAAAATAGTGTGTTATACGTTAAAAAAATGCATAGTGTTGCCAATAGCATTTAAAACACATCTTTCTCAGTTAAATTAAACCAACCAATTTCTTGTGTAATTTTTTTTTCAGCTTCATGCTGTATCCCGCACACATCAGGGTAGGCAGAGGGAACCTAGTGTTAAGACACTCCGTTTGCCACTTTCTGCCGAATTCTNACATTTACACTTCGTGCCGCTGCGCCACGACTGGCCTCTTAATATAAAAATGAAAATAAAATATATATTTCATTAAAATACATTTGTATATGCTGTTATATCTATAGATATTATGAACGTAATATAAAATCTCATTAACAGTCGTTTCTACATCAGTGTCTGGCACAAATAAACAAATAGTAGACGGCGCGTAGGGCTCACTAGAAATAGATTGCCCAATCTCTGGTAGCGTACGGCCTAGAATGGACCTTCCATATTACGTATTTTCATTTGAAAAATACTTTTGATAATATTATGTTTATATTTAAATAATAACTTTATTATTTATTTGAATTACGCCATCATCCGGCAATGTCACTAAAATGCGTGGAAACGTAACAACGTATAACATTAGTTCTATCACTCAAATATTTCTTTGTCTATAAATAAATAATAGATATAAGACATATTATTGTAGTTTCACGCTGTATCCCGCACATAGCAGGGTACGCAAAGGGAACCGCTAAGGGAATCTTGAGAATTAGTCTTAAGAACTTACATTTACATTGGAAATCGGGTGGGAATCGAACCGACACCACCACCTCTTGCGGTTACAATCGGAGGCTTGCGTCGATGCGATCTTGTTTTACCAAATACTAATTACTATTTGCCACAGACTTACATAGCATGCGAGGTACATACAGTGTCTGGTACCAAAGTACGGGAATAGATGAAATGGCAGACAAGAATAACCGGTGTACGTGGAGCACTTATTGCGTATGTGAGATTATATTAATCTCTAAGAATATATTTACGTATTAAAAATGCTTATAATACATTATGTAGGGTAATAATATTTATTTTTATATATACCTATCGATGACGCATATTATTCTGACGTAAAACAAAGATTTATTTTTAAATGAGCTTTTTTATTAAAGAAATATTTTTTTAATAAAACTAATATAATGTAGAGTCTATATTTGATCATCTTTATATTAATGCTTAGAATGGCTTAAGGGCAGGGTAAGGTTAATTCGGTGAAATAAAGATATTCTTTCAAGATTTTTTATTGTCGATACAGATAATGTTAATTTGCATATAATAATATAACATTTAAACTATCTTTTTCTAAATTTTCATTAAAAATATTAAAAATTGAACGATTGACAGCCAATCTCCGGAAGCGCCTCGAAAAAAAGTTGTTGTGAGCATCATAATTTGTAACAGAATCATCTGAAACCAAAAAATCGAAGTGCATTCGTTAACTCCATCCGTAGTCTTCACAGACAGACGGATAACAAAGTAATTCAGCTTTTATTTATCTTGAGCTACGAAATCTTAAAAATGTGTAGAAAAATATTTTTGAACAGCGTATACATATGATAAGGGACTTAAGGACTGATATTGTTTAATATTTTCTTTGCTTTGCTTATTAATAAGTATCAGCAAGTATGGGCTGGTAGATATGTAAAAATAAAATAAATCTTACAGACTAAGCAGTGTCACAAATACATTTAATGACAAATAATATTATTTTTGTTTACCTTTTAATAATATTTCACCTCTTTGGTTATTAATTTCATATACATTGCACTTACGTTTATAGATTAGTGTATGCAAAGAAAATATTGTAATTTTTAAATCAGCTTCACACTGTATCCCGCACACAGCAGGGTAGGCAGAAGGAACCTAATGTTAAGACACTTCGTTCCCCCCTTTCCATTGAGTTCTAAAAGCATTGCGTGTTCGCTTTGCCTTGACATTAGAGTGAAGAAATGAAAATATAAATGTAAATAAATATTTCACTTCCTCGAGTGGAGATCGAACCCACAACCAGTTGATTTTACAGTCTCACTGGCCTCAAATTATAATTTTTATTATAACATAGTACATAAAAATAAATTATATGTAAAATATAATTGCGTAGGCAGAGTAAAAAAAATACCGTATATTAAAACGTAGTTAAATTAACAATAAGAGTTGGAAAGATTTTTTGAAAATCGTAGTCGATTCAGAGAACCGACTTAAAATCTTTTAATTTTACAAATATGCTTTGAGTGCTATAAGCTAAGCTAATATTTGAACCTCAACTTAACATTCACATTTAAAATGTGATTTATAGAAGTGAATGGACATGTTTAAATAAACATCTAATGAATTTTTGTTTTTAAAACGATGATCAAAAAACCATATTTTCTTTACAATTTTCATGTAAGTAGGTATTATATCAAGCATTCACTTATCATATTTACGATTAATAGTAATTTTCCTTAATAAATACAAATATAATGATAATAAAATATTCCATAATCTTTTAACGCTTTATGTTGTTATTTTTTTAAATAAATAATAATGTGTTGTTCTTCCATCTGATCCCACTGAGTAGTCTATGTAATGTCCAATATTCCTTGAAATACAATATTTAAAGATTAACTGTATTTATCTAAAAAACGATTTATTACACAATATATAAAGAGAAAAGACTAAAAACTAACAAAATGACGCGCTCTGACACATGTTTAGCCACGTAGAACTCTACATTTGTGGACGACCGATGACCCACGCCAAGTACAACCTTCCTATTGTTTTATATCCATTTGCAATAACTCTAGCTAATGTAGTTGTTAAAAGCCACAATATTACAGTGACATGGTAGAGCACGGCTCTGTGCGGACTTACCAGTCACGCTCCGAGTCACGCTTACCCACGCGGAACACTAACATCTCGACGACCGATGACCTGCTTGACGCACTAGCTATTCATTTTGTATTTATAATCTGTGAAATTTTCCTCAACATTAAATGTTACTTATTAAAAAAAAATTTATACATTAATTTTATAATACAACATTAATAATTTTTACATTACATTCTTATTTTGACATTGTTACGGTAATTAAATTCTTTTTATTTAGGATTAAAGATATTTAAAAATATTTCGTATTCTAAAGTAAATTTGGCGAACACTGGAAAATAATTAAAATCTGCAAATATTTTTTTTTAAAATGCGTAATTATTTTTACGACATTGGAGAAAAGAAATTAAATATAATATTTATGATTATAACAGTAATGTTTGCAGATCTAGATTATTTATTTGTTGCTATTACAATGCCAAGATACCTATATCTTGTTAAACAAAAATAGAGCATAAAATTAAGCACTTTATACCTACTAATATATTTATAAAGTAATTGGCAAGATAACTTTTTACTTCCGGGAACAGAGATTATGTACATCTTTACTAAAACAAGGCAAGACCACTATGGTCATACTTTCTTAGAGTGCGTTGCAACCCGTTCAACCAGCTGCTCTTGGTTACGTTGTAGAAAACGAGGTGAATGAATTATACTATAGATACGCTGGATATTGTGAGTTGGTTTTAATTTAATATAATAAATTTGTGGGCCTGGAATATCATTTATTATAAAAAAATATTTGAGCTCATATTATTTTCAATTTATTGTAAGTTCGGAAAAAAAATTGACAGTAAGGACGAAGTATCTTAGATGAAGTTTTTCTGGTTACCAAGCTCAATTAAAGATATGTGATAAAGAAAATAAAGGAAATATTTTTTTCCCTTAAAAAAATTAATGCATTTACATTTTTAAAACAAAACGAGTTATCTTCCAGCGGCGAGCGTAACAAATCGATCGATGGCCCTACCGAAGAGTTCAACGCGTGGCCTTTGGATGTACAAGTATTTGTTTAGATACTGATGTATACACGCGATTTGACAATTTTGACCTTTAAACACCATTTAGAAATCAACGATGCAACAACATTATTCCTAAATGATCTGTTTGCTTTAGTTAATATTACTAAATATTTTAGATTTGTCCAAATATACATTGAAATAAAAACTTTAAAAAAGCATGAATTTACGTTGACATGTAACTTCTGAAGTTTCCATGAAATATAAAAAAAGCTGAATAAATACACACCAGGGATCTAATTCTACCTTATTTGGAAAGCATATTATTTCTCCAAAGCTTATCCTAGTCAACTCGTTCTAAAGCCGGAGATGTCATTATCTATAACTGTATTTATTTTTTTATTGGTACAGCTTTACAACATTCAATTCTACTTTCCTCTAGGTATTGTGGTTTTTTTAAGAGTTTTGCTTAATTTTTTATTCTTACAAGTGACAAATCATAATTGAATATTAGAGAATTACTTTATATGATTTAATATTAATTTAAAATATGTACGAGTACCTATTATACAGGATGGAAGTGTCAGCACCACTTTAAATGAAACCACAGTTTTAACTACTCTATAAAAGCCTTATACAATTAAAATATTTTTTTTTCTCAAAAATGAAAAAGTGATTTTGTTTAACAAAATAAATAATAAAATTATTGTTGTAAAATAAAACGCCATCAGCAACCCAACGCAGACATAAGCCTATCAAAGGGAAACCGCCGCATACGCCTCCATTCCGAAATCGAGTCGTAGGTAGTGGGGGCAAAGTTCAAAGTTGATTAACTTTTAGTAGTATTTTTGTAGTAGTATGTATGTATATGTATGTATGTGTTTACGTTATTGGTATCTATGCGTAACTGCGTCACACGAAATACAGGTATGGATAAACATCGTGAAATGAAAAAAAAATCCTACGTCTAAACTGTTGTATGGGTATAATATATTTTACCCTATATGCTGTTCCCGTAAAAGGAGCGTTGACACTTCCATCCTGTATAAATTGTCATTATGCTTAGTTTGACAGAAGCTGCTAAAGTTCTTACTACAAATTGATCTTCTTATAATGTTATTATATTTCCGATAGCTTTCGAAAGTCATCAATATCACTTTTGAAATGTGTTTTTACCGCTTCACCTAATTAGTAATAAACATCTTGTAACATAAACGTGAGGTTATGAATGCTTAACTAAAGTACCGTAACATCTCAATAATAGATTCAAAACCGGTCTAGGTCACAATGTGACTCGGCTGCATAGGAAAAACCCTCACTTGTGAATGACGCAATTAAATTTCAATAGAAAAGATAAAATTAAATTAATGATAATATACAATAATGAATGGAAGTGAAGTAAGTTATGACTAGAAACTAACTAAAGGAGGCGGTGTGTGACAGAAGCATTCTCATTATCTTTTAAATTTCTCGTGCCTATAGCGTAAAAACGATCACAAAACAGCAGCCAAGGTGATGAAGCGTGTGGAGCACACGGATCACGGCACCGAGCACCGGCGCACAGAGCCAAGATTCGGTGGCAACGCTCACCCAGGAATTCATTTAGCTCCGATAAGTGTCCGGTTTCAGTCTGGCACGACGAGCGCTGCTTGCGTTTAGTATTTATTCATGTATCGGGCGCGCGCAGGTTGTATGTGCGGCGGGGCGCGGGGCGCGGCGCGCGGGCGTGGGGGGGCATACTTACTACGTGATTAATCCGCGCCCCCGCCCCACCTGCGGAGCGGCGCCCTCCCTGCGCGCGCTCCCCGCCTGCGCCCCGCCCGGCCCCGCGTGGGCCGCGAGCCGGGCGCGCCGTACTCGCGCCGGGTTTCCTCGTCCCCGCGCCTCACGGCCACTCACTACGCACGGGCTCCGCCGGCCGTAGTGCCGTCGCCGCCGCCCGCCGCCGTCAGTCGCGCTGCGACCCGCGCCACAGTCGCACTTCGTTCGCGCCGCCTCCGCGCTCGTGTGATATCATTCATGCTAATCTCCGCCCGTTGATTTTCCTGCCGAGTGACCGCAGTGAGACGGCCGCGATATCGCGAGTGTTGAATGTTGTTTGGACGTCACAGTCGTGTACTTTTCCACCGGAATACGTGAGAGCCCACGGAACGAGTTCGAGGACTGCGCCCGCGGATGCTATCTCCGACCGAGTGTCGTGACCCGCGGCCTGAGATGCTGCGTCCGTGACCGTCTCGCGACAGTGCCACGAAACGTAAGGATCTCCTCGTTCATTCGGTTCACGCTACATTATCCCACCGCCTTCCTATTTGCATGGCACATAGCGAGTGGATTTTATTTTCGTCTAGCGAGCGATGTGTGCGTGAGCCGCCGCGCCGCGTGTGAGTGTGTGCGCGGCCGCGTGTGTGCGCGTTCCGCGTCCGCCGCGCGCCTGGACGGCTGTCGGCGGTGTCGGCACTCGGCACTCAGCACTCAGCACTCAGCACTCGCCGTTTTATTTAGGTTGTTTCTGAGTGTGTCCACCTTACTACGTAGCGTGCCGCTGTCTGTCTGAATCGCACGGTGTACTGCTAAATGAAAAAGCTCATCTCCTCTATTACCGCCTTCTAAGAATGAATACAGGTTAATGTTCGTTTAATACTCCTTGTCGCTGATATTTATTTGTTATCCTCCACTTAATATATAATTAATTATACTAAGGCCGATAGTATTATATATTTTTTTATTTTTATTGTGACTCAACTTTGTTCGATGGTCGATGACTTTACCTTAACCTAATAGATAGAGCTACATACGTTCCTTAAGAAAACCTGTTTACATAACAAAGTACGTGTAAACGTTTAGTTTTTCTTTGAATTCGTGTTTTTTAGTATGGTGTCATTTTAAAAATAACCTTCTGGTGCTTTAAAATGTTGTGTATTTAGTATAAAATTGTGCTAATATGAACTCTACATAGAGTTCAGTTCTCTTAGACGGCCAATTTCACAATTAAAATTTAAGTATAACTTTAAACAGAATGTAATACTCGTATGTTTTTACCGATTAGTATAACGTACCAAATGTTGCTTACATACATGTTAATAGATAACTAATTAGTCAATAACTATATACAGTATTTATTTAAAATTAGATCAAGAAGGAAAAGTACAAGCGAGTCGGTAGTACTAAGCAACGATAAACTTTGACCTGACTCACATGACTAAAGAGAAAGATGTTCGCGTACGTACGTGTGTACTCATATGTATAAAATAATATAATTATTATAAAGAACGATTATTACGTACATATTATTATTTAAAGTAATCATTTATATATTAAATAAAAAAAATATAATAACTTAAATATGATGACTCTACATCTAGCAATAATATTATTATTTAACATTTTTTTTATCAGCTTCAGGCTGCATCCCGCACACAGCAGGGTAGGCAGAGGGAACCTAGTGTTAAGACACTCCGTTCCCCACTTTCTGCCGAATTCTGGAGGCATTGCGTGTTGAGTGGCAGAACTCAACGCCGCGCTTTGCCTCGACACCAGAGCGAAGAAATGGAAATATAAATTTAAGTAAATATTTCATCTTCTCGAGTGNTATAACACACAATATTTTTTTTAAGTCAAAACTGTTGAATAACAATTTTTTAAATATTTTTTAATTTCAACAAATGAGTAACGTTTCAATTTCATTCAAATTTTGCATTTCATTTGCTATAACTAATACATGAATGATATTATTAGGTAAAGAGCCATACTATAACATTGCTAAATATCTGTAGCTTCTATCAAGATGTCAAGATGTATTGCTACTTCTAGTTTTATAATTATAGGAACGATTAAAGTGGATGTCCCTCATGTGGCACTGGGTGCCTTGTAGGGTTAAAGTTTATAAAATAAAAAACAATCGTTGCCTAACAATAACAATTATTATCGGTATAGATGAAGGCTAAGCCATTCTAAAATAATACATTTTACATTTTTTTAATCGCTATGCTATAATTTCTTTTTAGGGTTCCTTAGCCAAATGGCAAAACCCTTATAACTTTGTCATGTCCCCCTGTCTGTTCGTCCTTCCGTATGTCACAGCCACTTTACTTGGAAAGCATGGGTACCGTATGGTTCAAACTCGGAGGGTAAATGTATTTTACGAATCTCTACAAGATGATGCAGTATGATTTTGAAAAATAAAATTATTAAGGATCTCCATGGTAACTGAGGGATAAAAAACGGTGTGGGAGTTTAATATAGTCTTTTCTAGACTTTTTTGATTATGCCATTACTTACTATTTGATTTCGTGGTTTGAGACACTCGACAGTCGAATTGAGCATTTACTCCTTTGTGAAGTCGGTTAAAAGTCGTATATCAAGAATAATATGATGGTGGCGAACCCGACGCGATCTTTATTGGTTTTTATTTTCTGTCACTAGGGCAATATACTAATGAATTTCGAATCATAAAAACCAAGTTTTTTGCACTTGTTGACCATCATTCAGTATTGATCCTGGCTCATAATTACAGTTGCTTAGATAATTACATACACGTATCACTAATTGCTATTAATGTTGTTATCCAATAGTCCCCTTTGTAAGCTGCATTATTAGCCTCGTAAAGCTAGAGTGTAAACGTACTTGTCCAATGATACTACTTTGTAAAACATAATGGTTATAAATGATAAGTATGTTTTTTTTAATGAAATAAATATAAAGTAAAAAATATATTTTCTTATAATAGGTATTAATTGTATGCATAAAAATAATAATGTAATTAATATATAGGATAAAAAAATTAGATATAATATAATAATAAAGTAAAAACAAGTACGGACCAAGTGTCTGTAGCGCTAAACTAAATAATAATAAAAAAAAGAAAAGATAATTACATCGAGTACCCATTTAAATTTTAACGAATAAATCGAAATCGTTTACACAATTAAGAAAATATCTCTTAGCTAAAACATTGTAAGCCGATGATTGAGGAAAACAGTTTGCGTGCTAATATTTACATACTTGAAATAAAACATGTTTCATGACCATGTTGTAAATTGGATGACGTCATTGTTAGTGCGAAAACCTCGCCTAAACACTATCACTGATGAATAAATAACACAAACAAATGGACCCATATTAACTCAAGTAGTATAGTGCATGATACCTAATTAAATAAACTGCCAGTCAGATAACAGGCGGTGGTTGGGAAGAAAACAAAGATTTATCGTGTCACCGAGTGCACAAAAATGGCGCGCCGACCACCACCGCACACACGTGCCCTCTCTGTTCGACATTAGTAAGGAGCTAGCGCTACCGCCTACAAAGCGATATCTTCTCTATCAACGGTATTAACCTCTATAGCTCGGATACCTGTACTATAGTATACAGCTTTAATTTTACGTGAATGAATGTCGTTTTGTGATTTGTACGTTAGTTGAATTTTCTTATCTGTTTAGTGTACTCGGATGTTGTTCTTAGTTGCGTGGCTTATCAAGTTTTTTATTACTTCATATTTTTAGAGGAAAAAATATTCTCAACTAAATAAATGATGACTTACTAAAAATGTAGCGAATGAGCGAAGACAAATGTAGAGCAAACATTATTTTAATATATTATAACAATATAGTAATGTCTCTATTACAAAAATCAGAAACGATTACAATTACAGTATATAAATGGTTTTAATACTTTTTTCAATTCGAAAATTACACAGTAAGTAGGTACATTGTGAACAAACTTTGTTTATTATAATGATATTAGTATTAGTTATTTAATAAACGTGAACAACGAAATATAGATAAATAATATCAGATTTACATTAAGAAAATATTTCACAAATAAATTTTATATAATTAATTATAACCTAATTTTTTTATAAAAATCGTCCACTGTGTATTCCAAAACAAAAGGAGTGGAAGATGATCGCGGCCATGCAAGCCCGTATTGAAAAACATAATATTCTCACGAGTAAAAGAACGGTATCTTATTTCAATGTGTCAACATTGAAAGTGGCGATGCCGCTGTTTTGTGTTACAGTATATTTTGCACGTTATCGTTTTTACTGACTACCTTACCATATCTAAAGATGAAAAGAACGCAGTTGCCAGCTTAATTTATTTTCAAAGTATTATTTAATTTTTGTTGATATTTATTTTAAACTATTATAGTAAAGTTTTAAGTATGGAATCTATTTAGGTATTGTTGTATAAAATTGCTGATTTTAATTGTAATTGCAACCAATGGTCTCGACAGATTTTTTTGATTTATTTTTGTTAGTTTAAACTGTGATGTAGAGCAAGTTGTTGGAACTATTTTTCTCAATGTATAATATAAAATATAACCATTATTTCACAAAATTATAATAATTTATTATATTCGTAATATAAATGTTTTGTATGTTAGCCATATAAAAAATCAATATTGTGATATATTCCTATCTTAGGTATTCGTATCTTCAAACTTCATTCCGTACAATATTTCTGCGAAACGAACAATAGTTCTAAGGCAAAGCAATTTGCATTTAAATAATATTCCTCACAACACATTGTTGTTGTAAACAATGAATTAAATGTTCTGTGTTTATCAACTTGGCCCTTAGACACTTGTTTGTGCGCTTACCTTTTGTATTGTAAATATGTATGTGTACAATTATAATATATATTATCTATGTAACCTTCATAGTGTTATACGTAGGGGCAAACAATATAATATTCTCTTATAACTAAACTAACTTCACGCTTTATCCCTAGCGGGGTAGTCAGAGAGAACGGAGCGCCAAACGCTACGGTCTCTACATACCTCTTTCGTTTCGTCCACTGTCATGAACCTCTTCATACATGCCCTCCGGGGGGTCCTCATGCTTTTTACGTGACCTTCCTCCAGTATCTTTGATACTGTGTTTTCAAAGATCAACCGAGTTCTCCCCCTACCTCTCTTACCGCTCTCTTTTCCATTATAAATCTTTTTTGCCATTCTTTCATCACTCATTCGTTCAACGTGCCCAAACCAGCTGAGCAACTTATAACAATATCAATATTACTTTAAGGAATTTATATTCAATGTGTCTAGAATGAAAAGTATACTAGTGTAGTAGTTTTGATATTTTATAATCATACAAACATATTTAGTTTTAATGATTCTATAATATTTAACAAATCAGATAAACTTTAATAAAAAAAGAGGAAAAAAAACATTAAAAACGCTTCAATCATCGCCAATTCGAATGCATCGATCACGACGAGAAGGAATTACTAAGATTAGGTAACCAGTTACATTCACGAGTCTAATCAATGGACCGCCTGGTTGCGTCACCACTTTCGCGGCCCGTAGTAGTTTGCGAAATATACAACTTATGCAAGATGGTGATACGTGAATTTATTAGTCAATAAAGATAGATCTGTCTAAGTTCTGATGATAGCTTTAAACATATGCTTGTGTTTAACATTTAGAGGCTCTTGACTAGAAGAAGTAGAAGCAAGAGGTGTTATTACCAACATTTACAAAATCTAAAACTCTATATTTTTTAATTATTTCTTACTTGATGTGGTTTTTGTTAATTACTTTATGAAATACCAGTAGAGCTATAAAGACCAGTCGGTCTAACCTTGTTTTAGTTACTATAGTTTCCAAATATTTTCTACTTTGATGTTTTGTTACAAATTTTTTACTTCCTTCTTCCATTTGGAATTATAATTTGTAACTTGATAGACATTTGAGTGACATTTTCCTTTTGGGTTTAACTCATGAGAGAAAAATACACGAATATCGAAGAGGTGTGAATAAATATTTAATATGTTTAGATTATACCAGTTCATGGTTAATGTTTCGATTATCACGGTTCGTGGGAGTGAAATATTTGAGATATTTATTACAAAAAACACTTTTTCTCTTAAGAAAATATATTTATATTGATATATTAAATTAAGTAACTGTAACCACATAAAAAATACTGTAATTACATAATTCATAGTGCTATATCGTTCCTTCTTCTGTTTGGCAACACCCTAATTGGCTCCGCTTTCAGTAGGTACTAGGTATAGCCGAATATATTACCTAAGTCTAGGCTTTTAGGTGAAATCGATATCACGAAACTTGTGCAAAAACGCTCGTAATATTTTATTCATTTATCGTAGTTACTTACAACAACTCGAGTAAAATGCCAACGTACAAGATATTTTAATGAAATAGATAGTCAATATTTAATTGTCATTATGACTTTTTCATTTCCAATGGTAAAATAATTTTTATTAATAGTAAAGAAACTAACATCTACAAATATAATAAAACCGTAATACGGAGTAGAATACTGAGTAGGGTTATTTTTTTACATAAAAAATTATGAAGGTTTGATGTGGAACTCTAGCAACCCAGCTTAAGAGATAATCTTAGGAAAAGTGGTTTAGCTTTATCGTCATCAGAAAATCAGAAGTTTAATGATATAAAACACCAAAAGTAATACAGCTACCAAAAGGGAACTAGGAAATAATGGTTTATGTCGCTCTTTATTAAAAACCACTACTAAAGTATTTAAAATAATAGTTTTTTTTGGTGAACAACTTTTGCTAAATGAATGGTGAATAGTAGTAACATGACAATAGCGATCAAGAAGGAGAACAAGTAAATAATAAGAATGTAACGTTATGTTCATATGTATGTTTATATGTTTAAAACGTTAAAAAAATTGATAGTCAACTCTATAGGAATATAAACAATAATCGTTAAAATTGCAAATAAATTTTATCGTAATTATTGACCCAATATTGTTATTTAAACAACCTTCAAAACCAACTTAAATAATTGATAAATTTATTAACAATATATCCTAGATCGATAATCACATTTTTCATAAACTACAAAGGTTAACAAAAGATAACAAAGTATAGATAATAAATGTACATAGTAAATACATGAACATTTATGATAACAAAGTTTGTAGAAAATTATTTAGAGCATTATTTATGCAAGATTATTCTCGTGAATTCATTACATCGTTAAAATATTTAACTATCAATCCATTTTATTATATTCTTATAATATTTCTATATGGAATGTGTATTCGATATCGATATGAATACAATAAACACCCCCGAAGCGTACATTTTGATGGACAGAAACATTAATATATCTAGTTAACGTGAACATAAATGTATTTAGTGTTGTGTATTTAACAATACGGTTTTCAATAGTTATAAATATAGTTAATAAAATCGATTTACCAATCAGTTTGTTGTTCATCGTTCACGGCTAGTTAGCGATGTGGCGATAGGCGCGGCCTTGCGGGTGCACGTGTATCTGACGTCACGCACGCACCGCGTTCAAGTTCAATGCTGCATATTAATTCCATACTTTACTATGATAAAAACTTAATTTTACTTATGTTGGCTTACATCATTCTTTTTACAAGGTATTTATTATGATCTAAATGTACTGTTTATTTATTGGAATAGTGACTCCAATTTTTTACATACAGAATATAATAGTTATAGATTGTTTCTGTATGTTTCTGTGTACTTCTCATATATGTGTATTTTCTCCAATTCACCTCATCTATACTTTTATGTTGTCTATGTCATGAAATGTAAATTAAAAAGTTAAAAGCTGTAAAAGTAAGTAGAAAAATATTATTCCTTATCGATTATCCCTCGAAAAATTACAAAGCTTGACTGCTTTTCCTGAATCCTGAGCCTGTTGAGTGAGTTTCTTATCATACCTTTGTCACATGACAAATATATGATAGGATGTCCTATTACCATAGTATTAAACAATGGGGGGTAAAACTTAAAAAACATAGAGACCCGCAACATCTCTTTAATCTCAGGAAAATATGATAACAGCTGATCATGATTAATTGCATTATATTTTTAAGGAAAATCATTACAATAATACGTACATAAAAGTTCAACAACTGCTACTTTTATTTATAACCTAGTCTCCGCCCGGAACTTTTTTGCATGGAACATACAAAATAAGAAAATCTCGTTACGGTAGGAGGGATCCTCTCTTGGTGCTCCCCTATAATTCCCTAACCTACCTTCCAAACATCAATTTTCTAAATTCTGAGTCCCACCTCTCAAAAGGCAATGCTTCTTAAAATTCGGCGGAAAATGGGAAACGGAGTGGCTTAATACTGGATTCCCAGGTTCCCTCTGCATACCCCGTTATTTGAGGGATACAGTGTCAGTGTCTAATTTTATTTAGATTTTAATTTTGATTTTTTTAAATATTTTAATACACGACTCACATTTTTAAAAGCTAATTATAAATGTCTAAAATATAATTAACGATCAAAATAATAAAAAACATGAAATTATACTTAACTATTCAACTTAAAACCACACGATGATAGAATTTACACCGAAAAAAAAGTTTATAAATTAGAACCGAAGTTGGTTCCACCGTTTCCCGTACATGTCAACGGTGGTTTGGAAAACATGGTCTTGCGTCTTCCCGTCTTGCTCATTGACGAACTCTTCTTCGAAACACGCGTGCGCAAGTGTCAACACACGTAATGTAAACCTTTCATTGTTCTTGTCTATTTTCAGATATTACTAGTTAACCTTGGTGTGTGGTTATTTATGTGTCGTGTTTACAAAATATATTAATCAGCTTCACGCTGTATCCCGCACACAGCAGGGTGGGCAGAGGGAACCTAGTGTTAAGACACTCCGTTCCCCACTTTCGGCCGGATTCTAGAGGCTTTACGTGTTGAGTGGCAGAACTCAACGCCGCGCTTTGCCTCGACACCAGAGCGAAGAAATTAAAATATAAATGTAAATAAATATTTTATTTCCTCGAGTGAGGATCGAACCCACAACCAGTCGGTTTTACAGTCACACTTTGTGCCCCTGTGATTGGTCTCAAAAAAAATATATATCTAGCAATGTACCTTAAATATAATATGTAAAACGAGCTTAGCTTTTTTAAAAATATATTATTTGTTAGGGGTAGATACGAGTGCCGTAAAATTATGAGCCTTTTATAAGAAAATATTTTTGTTTCGGACAGGAGCGAGATATTTGTTGTGAAACTTGAGATATCTAGGTCGTCAACGACTAAATACGTGCCTGATAACCGGCGGCCGAAGTTTATCACATAATATTACATTATTATAATATGACTTATCCAATAAAAACGAAAAATATATAATATAGAGTTGTACAAGACCTGTCTTGTAATGACACTGCAAAAATGTCAAAGGTTGCAACAAAAAATTTTCAATGTGTCGTATGGAAATTGAAATTACATGGACTGAGGTGTCAATAATAAATTGCTTAAGTCTTTATCTCCTAATATTCCATGACGTATTTATTACCTGCCTACAAATGCCAATCTTATCCATAAAAAATAATAGATTTTGATGGATAGCTTATACTTGACTGAGTTAATAGTCTTAGAAAGCGAATACGATAAAAATATTTTTCAATTTTATCACATATTTTTATAAAATAATATTGTATATAGGCAATGTTAATAATTGTTGTAGAATAGGTAAATCTATACTTTAACTTTCATGTGATATGAAAACGTGAAACTTCAATTTAGTTCGAGTGATAAAATTTGTGTTTCTTCAAGGCGTTTTTACAAATGCCAATTGCAGCTTATCTTGTCGTATCTTGATGCCTTATTAGTGATAGCTGAACACTTAAGACAATATGTGACGTCAAAATTTATAAAGTACCGATAATTATAAATCAGCTTCACGCTGTATCCCGCACACACAGAGTAGGTAGAGGGAACCTAGTGTTGAGGCACTCCATTCCCCATTTTCCGCTGAATTATAAAAGCGTTACGTGTTGAGTGTGAACCGACACCGGAGCGAAGAAGTGAATCTTTTTGTAAATGAAATATTAATGAGTAGGGATCGAACCCACACGAACACGTTTAGTCACACACTTGTGCCACAACTGGCCTGCTTTATAATTTTACTTTATAGTAATTTTTATATAGATTGTTTTATAAATAAGATACGATTTTCGAACAAAAATAATGCAACATCAACAAAATACTTATTATTTTGCTATTTTTCCTTCTTTTACTACTTTTTTTACAATAACAACTTACGCATAAATAGTTTTATTTTGGAGAACGCGATAAGTGACCCGTTACATCATTAGCACAATCAGTTTCTCTTCGTGTTTGTTTTGGTAACAGTCATATGACTTCGATATTATTTACCGAAACGCGGAATATAAAACAATATGAAGAAAACAAATGAAATAATAATAAATTTATAATTTCTTAAACGTATTCAGCTTTAAATATCGATTTGTTGTGGCTATTCCTTTGAACCGTACGGTAATTTCGAGCGTACAGAATAACAATGATGGAAACGAATAAGGAGTAGGTGTTTGAGCTCCTTAGAATACAATCGATGGTAAATCCTGCAGGTGCTTAGTCACGCGGCCGTTCAGATCAGCGCTTAATATTCCACGTACGCCAGATACGCTTACGCATGTAACCACCTCTAATAGAATCACAATATAGAAACAATAACTGTTCACACGAGGTCAGCATTCATGTGTTTGCAAATACTACAAAATAGGGCATGTCGTTTGTGAAATCTATAAAGTTATAGTGCCTAAAGCATTTTTATACGGTTCATAGTACCTAAGTGTCGCCATTAAATATGTATGCTTTGGAACTAGAAATTGGCCTGGCATATTTTAATAATTATTAGTCAAAGTGTAAAAACGTATTTTAAATTACGTAAATTTAAAAATTACACTGCATTCCTGCATCTGCCTGAAGTAAAATAAAATATATGGCTGCATTCAACAAGAAATTAGTTTTAGATTAGAAAATGGGAAAAAAATATTCAAATTCAAATCCGATTTAATTACGTTATATATTGGAAGTAAATTAACATAAATATATTTAAATTATTAGACTTAAACATAATTTTGTAAGGACATCCAGAGGGATAAATGACGGCCGCCACGTCACCAGCTATCTTTGTAAAGGTTATATCGATATAATTTTAGATAAAATTACCACGTACCAGTAGGCAGTAAATGACGAGTTAATACATGCAAGCTATTTTTGGTGGCTCGTACCTACATAATTCCACTTAGGGTGCTGGAGCTATAAGCCTGCGAAGCGATTAAAATTGTTACGGTTCATTTGTTTTATTTTAATAGACCAGTGGATCAATGGAAAATTATCAGCAATACATTGATGTATTTTTGTCACAACATATTAGTTTTATGATAGATATTTTTAAATACGCTTATTATGTGACACTTAATAGCATCGAACCCACAACCGTCGTGTTTTAGCCACAGTCCTTGTGACGCTGCGCCACAACGGCTTCTATATATATTCATCATATCTGCATTCCGTAAATAGAGAATGCATCAGTCTGTGACCCAATTGGTGAACCAAAATACTAACTGGCTTAATGGAACTGCAGATATTAAAAAGCACCCGACCCGATTTCTATGTAAAAGCACAGGCACTAGGCAGTCTATACACATGTATAGATGCATATCTAATATAAAGGAACTCGAGAATAGCATAGTTTTACATTTGAGTGTTCGTATATGTATGTAGATGTCTAACGATCGACCCGCCATATTTTATTTTTAACGAGACAAATATCTTTGTTGTTGCGTATTTACTTTGTTTTCCAAAAACGTATTATCCGCCATTCAGCTGATTGCTATTACAATGTGAATCAGTTATAGTAATAGATATTGTAAATGGATGCAATATGGATATACCCACGAATATAATGTTACAGTTAGTAGTTAGTCAGACAACAGTGTTTTTTTATAAATCATATAGTGAATATCTTTTTACAGTAATGAGTAATGTAAAATCTAAATCAGTTTCAGGCTATATCCCGCACACAGCAGGATGAGCAGTGAGTGACACTCCGTTGAGTGTCTTAACACTAGGTTCCCTCTACCTACTTAACTCGGCGGAAAGTGGGGAATGTCCCCACTTTCCGCTGAGTTCTAAAGCCATTGCGTATTAAGTGGCGGAACTCAACGCGGCCGCGATTTGCCAAATGAGGAATGTCAAACACTTTATAATTTTGTAAGCATATTTTATTGCACGTGCCTAGCAACTAATTATTGTTGTCACTAATAACTGAACGCTTGAAGATTTGTATGTCACTTATATACACCAGTAGTATATTATAAGATTTTGCATAAAGAAATATCTACATATTATAATAGTTTCAGAAGCCGTATATACGTACTGTACATTCATACATTCGTACAGTACGTATATACGTCTGTACGTTTTAGGTAGAAATAACTTGAATACCTCGCATTAAAATAATAAATAATTACAGAATTGAAACCACTTTGAAATTACTTCAACTTCTACTTACTACTTCCGTGCTCTACTTTCCGCCGAATGCTCGAGGCATTGCGTGTAATTCCATTCCGTTTCATTCCAGCAAACGCGAATCGTATCCACAACCGTCGCGTTTACAGTCACACACCTGTACCACTGCACCACAACGGCTTTTAATTTCACTATGCATCACGTTAAATATTTCTTACTTAACATCCCAAGAATTAATTATTACTATAATTCAGGTATTTTTATTTCTCTTCGGACCTAATCAATGTTGCATTTCTAACCAAATAAAATTGCAGATAAAAAAAATCAGCTTCACGCTGTATCCTGGACACTGTAGGGTAGGCAGAGGGAACCTGGTGTTAAGACACTCCGTTCCCCACTTTCTGCCGAATTCTGCAGGCATTGCATGTTGAGTGGCAGAACTCAACGCCGCGCTTGTCCTCGACACCAGCGCTTCGCGAGTGGGGTCGAACCCACAACCAGTCGATTTTACAGTTACAATTTGTGCCCCTGCACCACGACTGGCCTCAAATTGCAGACAAAAACTAGCAAATAACAATTACAACTTACTTTTAACATTTTGTAAAGTGTTATTCCACAATTTTTATACGTTTTCTAAATAAGTACTTAACAACTACAACTTTCAATACTATGATATTGCTTGCACGAGCATCAAATAAGACATTTGCTACGTACGTTGACCAGTTGGCAAATCGTACAAAGCTGCAGCGTCACTACTAACTAATGCGGTTGCAATTAACTATAATACATTCGACATTAAATTACCTAATAACCTAACACAGGTCGTTGAACTCCCTAATAAATGCTAATGTTGAACTAACTCGATTTAATTATTGTCGGTTGGTCATTCTTTGAATCTATATTAAGTAAGTGGGGAACGGAGTGTTTTAACACTAGGTTCCCTCTGCCTAGCCTGCTGTGTGCAGGATACAGCGTGGGCTGATTTTTTTATTATTAAGTATTATATTTGGTAGTACTAGAAGTTACTTTTAACTACTTTCACCGGGTTTACACTATAAAGTATAGTGTCAAAATAGCAAATTGTCATATATATTAGTCTAGTTAGAGTACATTTCTTAAATGGTTTGTCGGCTTCGACGGCGCCTATTAGTATTAGATACTACAGATCACACATAGAACTGTGCGATGTGCGTGGGCGCCGACCGTCCACGGCTCGGTAATGGTGGCGTGTAAACACACTAGTGTCGATGTGTGGTCGAGACGTATGCCGCGAGCGTAGGCGGGGTTGTTTGCCTCGACTGCTGTTGCGTGATACACTCAATAAAACTGTTGTTAGTTCACATATGAGCCGTTCAAGCACAATAAGCTTTTGTACCTCACCAATACACCTCACCATACTGGCTGAATATATATACTAGAAAGAAAATCACTAATATTATACTAAGTTTATAATTTTAAAATAACATTTTTGTTGTTATTTTGGTTAAAGATAATATTTTGTAATTAATTATTATTTTACTTGTGCAATTAAAGCGTCAAAACAGTCTTTTTACTGCAAACGAGTAAGTCGGGGTACGTTGGCAACTGGGGTTTACGTAATTGGCGTCGCGTGACTTGGACGCCGTTCATTCAGCCGCTCTGTTCAATCTAAACTCTACATTGACGTGTAAATGTAGATATCTGTTTTATTTGGATTCAAATATTTTATTTGAATAGAAATAATATAAAATATAATAATTTAGTTGTTTGTAAGTTAATTTGAGTTTTATTCATTCAGGAATACGGTCTTTGATTTTTCTATTCTTGTCACCCTTTGTGAATATGACTGGCTCTACTATATACCTAAGTATGTTGTTCATGTCGACCGTTGTTCTTATACGTTTTTTTAGCTTTAGCAGAGTAGGCAGGGAAAATTTTGTGTTAAGGTTCCGTTCCGTCCACTCTCTTTTTTCCCCATTTTCCACCGATTTTTGGAGGTATTGCTTGATGAGTGGCACGACTTAACACTGCGGGAATTCGCACGCAATGTCTTCGGAATTCGGCGGAAAATGGAGAACGGAATTGATGCGGAACCTTAACACTAGATTCCCTCTACCCTGCTACTCTGCTGTGTACGAGATACAGCATAAAGCTGATTTAGTTTTTTTTTTATTTATGTTAAATCTTTTTTCTTTTTCGTATTTAAGTATAATAGTTTATACTGATTTAATCTATTTTCTTATAACAATAGCCATATCCGTTTAGCTACAAATAGGCGCATATATACACTACACATACAAGCATAAACCAGTTCAATTAGCCGCGCTCCGCGTCATAATAGAGCCATTATAACATTCTAGGAAATTTTATTGTCCTAATGATGACCGCCTAAAATAGTTTCATTTAATTATTAAAGTCAGTATGCACAGTCTAGTCAATTTTAGTAAACCTAATTTAAATTATATTTAAAAATATACAGGCGCCAGAAGAAACAGAGATTTGTTAAATTTTTGTATATTTTGAAATGTCATAATCTAAGAACTAAAAAGCTTTTTTGGTGAAGAGTTGGGGCTAATTCTCGCTAAGGATGAGTAATTTCACGTGTCCAATTGCCTTAACTATTTTATTATTCGTTGTGTTTGCAACTTTGTTTCATTAATCTACTCGTGTAAATTTAACGATAGAAACAAACTTTAACATAGTTGTTGCAATTTACATATATCCTACAAATATTATAGATGTGAAAGTATGTGAGGATGGATGTTTGTTCCACTTAAACGCAAAAACTACTGAACCGATTTAGATGAAACTTTACAGTAAGATAGCTTATACATCAGAAAAACACATAAGCTATTAATGTAAATATTTTGTATCATTTAGCTATAATATAACAAATAAGTACATTTTGGGTCGTCTAGGTATCTATAAAATACATTTAAAAATCATTTTCATATTTTTTTTGTAAAAATTCGAAATGAAATTAAAAGCATGATAAATTACAATACAAATGTAATTTCAACATTCGCGACAGCTGGACCTAACAGGTGCGGCGCGCACCTACTCTACTAACAGAGCGTAACTGCTATTTGATAAACAAACACAACATACATCTCTGTACGCGCCTCCGTCTACGGACGGTGCCAATATTCATAAATAGGGTTAAGAGTTTGCCAAATCTGTTTGTCCCGATCGCCTTTTGTCGGCTAGACTTAAATTATATCGTCACAAAGCATTGTAAAAGAGAAACTCAGAAATATTTACTTATTTCATTTACTATCATCCGTTGTTAAATATTTTCAAGACAGTACTAAAAACAAGACTGCGTAAAAAATCTCCTTATGTTTCAATATTTGTATATTAAATCCATGAAAATTATATTAATTCTAAAAAAATCTTATCAAAAATATTTATTCTAAAAGTTCAAGTTTTCAGTTAATGCCTTGTTTATAGTCATTCGTTTATATTAGTTTATAGTCGATGGGTTCCACGACTGATGAATCCAAACAGTTCAGAAACTAGAAGGCTCCGTAAAAATACGACGAAAAACGAAAAACTGTTAACATAAAATAATTCACAAAATTATTTAATGTTCGTGCTGGCATTTACATAATTATTCCTGCAAACATGTAACTGCACGTTTATTATTATAGCAATGATTCAGAATGAGGCAATTTTTGCAATAAAATAGATAAGCAGTGCTCATTAGAGACATAATATGACGAGGAAAATAAAATTTTATTATTATTTAAACGAAGGAAGGTATTACTATTATTAATATCAGAAAACAAGTTTAATTGCTAGGAAGTTTAAAATATACATGGATGTAAAATGTACAATGCCTATATAATGTAAATATATACATACGTATATTTACAGCCATACGAGTATATCACATATTTAAAAATATATATAAAGAACATATAAATCTGCTTTAGTAGGCGCAGGGGGCGCCACAACGACCTATTAATGCTATTAAATATCCTATAGGCATGCGACTGTAAACGCTACGGTTGCAGGTTCGATTCCCACCCGGTGAAATTAAATATTTAACATTTTAATTTCCTCACTCTGGTTACGAAGCAAAACGTGGTGTTTTTTCCCCCACTAAACACGCAATGGCTCCAGAATTCACCTGAAAGTGGGGAAGAGAAGTGTTTTAATGGGACTGGACGTTTTTTACATTAGGTTCCCTCTGCCTACTCTGCTATGTGCGTGATAAAAGGTTGATCTAAAAAAAATAACATCAAAAATTGCTTTCCTACTATCAGTAAATATAGTAAAAATTTTAACAAACATGACGGTATCGGTAGACTATAACTATACTCGATTTATATAAAAATACATAAAAATGGTATAGTGAAAAGTAAGTAAAGAACATGTGACAAGAAATCGCAGTCTAGCTAAACGAGGGGATGGGAAAGAGTTGCGCACCTCACCCTCCCCACGCACCCCTGGGGGTAAGACGTGAATGGAGGCAGCAAGGTCACGGACGTCGGAAGTGGGTTACGGGCGTGGGGCGCTATCGACCGCACCTCGCATTTACATTGTTATTATTTACTGGCGGTCGTAGTTTCTATGATTTTGTTAAAAGTCTTAGTTAAAATTTAATATTTTTAATTATGAACAGGTGTGTCTAATATGAAATGAGGTATTTTGATAATTTGTAATTTTTTTAATAATAACGTTATCAGTGTAAACGACAGGTTCAAATATTTATAGGTTCAAAAATTTAAAAAAATATACAAATGTACATAATATCGCTTAATTCATTTTATATGAAGTTGCACCCTCATAAGTTAAAATTTATTAGATTTTAGAAACACTTCTACTAAACTAAATACGACTTTATTTTATTTTATTATAGATAATTATTATAATCTGACTAATTATTTCAGTACTTGTTAAAACATCGTTTTTCCTAGTGAAAACATAAATAATAATCAACTATAAATCAAAATATATAGGTACAAAAGTAGTTGCCTTATACAATATAAATATTTGGCTCGCGTCGAGACAGTATTTTTAATTTACCAGCGTCTCATCTAAAACATGTTACAACATGAATTTATAGTGTCTCGAAACGTTAGTGCCACACACATACATACATATATACAAATAGTATAGACACAAATACATAAATAACTTGGCTTAGGCCATTCATAGCAAATTTTTCCACGCGGGCGGCGAACTCGCGGCCTTGCGCCTACGCCGCCACGTTGCGAGACGTTGCGCCGGATGTAGAGCTGACAAAATTAGAACGAATCTAAATTATTTTTCTAAGTAATATAGTAAAACTATATATTTTTCATAGTATATATATTTTTACGAGGCCAGTCATGGCGCAGCGGCACGAGGTGTGACTGTAAAACCGTCTGGTGGTGCATTCGACCCCCACTCGAGGAGATGAATTATTTACTTAAATTTATATTTCCATTTCTTCGCTCTGGTGTCGAGGTTAAGCGCGGCGTTGAGTTCTGCCACTCAACACGCAATGCCTCCAGAATTCGGCAGGAAGTGGGGAACGGAGTGTCTTAACACTGGGTTCTCTCTGCCTACCCTGCTGTGTGCGGGATACAGCGTGAAGCTGATTATATATATTTCATTGCCTTTTGTGTATGTGAATTCATTTGTATTTAATCGTACATAGATCAAGATATTTACAGACGGCAAGCAATATTTACATGCAATATAATATAGATGGGACTATATAGATTTGGTCTCAAATCTACGTTATGCAATCTATATTCTACTATAAATTGTAACGTGTGTTCTATATTTTTTAAGTTTTTTTTGTTGAACTATTATCCATTAAAATTTTCAGTATTATTCTTTTTAGAAAACGTATAAAAATTTGAAAGTAGCGTGATTTGAACCCGCGTCTGCATTCTAAATATGAAAGTATCGCTTAGTGGTCAGAGCGCTTGGACGGTTTCGAAAAGGCGCGGGTTCGAATTCCGCTACGTTTAAATACATAGTAAAAGTTCCATATTATGTTTATTCAAATAAAATATATATATAAATATACAATAAAATTTACTCTTACACAAAAGCCTGTGAGATATTATCGAACGGTTTTTAATAACCCCGCGAAATGGATTACTGAAATAGACTCGGAGGTTGTACAGTGAAGAAAAACGAACATGTGGTTAAAACTAGCTTAATTGGCTTGGATTTTTAACAAGTTAGTCACGAACGACGTCTTTGTGACTCAGTTAGTTCTATTTCTCGAACGAGAAAGATCACGAGATATTTCCTTGTGGCCTTAAAATTTTATTGTTTATGTAAGTTCGTAAATATATACTTTGTATTATTCATATTTTACACACTGTATAATAAAGCTAGATCATTTAAAATTAATAATAAAATAAATACAACTTAATAGTAAAGTAACTAGTATTAGTACGAGGCCAGTCGTGGCGCAGCGGCACAAAGTGTGACTGTAAAACCGACTGGTTGTGGGTTCGATCCTCACTCGAGGAGATGAAATATTTACTTAAATTTATATTTCCATTTCTTCGCTCTGGTGTCGAGGCAAAGCGCGGCGTTGAGTTCTGCCACTCAACACGCAATTCCTCCAGAATTCGGCAGAAACTGGGGAATGGAGTATCTTAACACTAGCTTCTCTCTGCCAAGATAAATATATAGTTAAATAATACTTTATAAAAAATACATATACAATAAAAGATATGTGTGAAACTTAAAATTCATCGTGGTTATATGAAACCGATAATAATACCTTGACTTGTCATGTCAAAAAATTCCACCCGTTTCGCAAGTATACATTGTTTCTAGATATGTATTAATTAAATTATGTATTTATCTTTGAAATGTAATCATTATAAAGTTATTTTTAACTATTGATTCAATGTTTGTTTGATAAAATAAAAAAAATATGGTCGTCATCTGATATTTTTAAAGAACCAAATACAATTTGATTGATTAGTACTTGACATGCTCTACTTCAAGATTACTGACTATTGTTATCGACAATTATTTTCTAAAAATACCTTTCGCGTGGCAATGACGGCAAAAAATATTTTTTTTTCTGTTAAGTACAAGGTCACTCCTCTTCATAGCAACTAGATAGTTAGAAACCATTAGCTGAGCTTTTTTAAAGACCAAAAAGTGGAAAATATAATATAGAAAAAAATTAGAAACACATAGAATATATATATTGCATATACTCGCTCATTACTTTATCTTTCTTTTTTAGCGTTACGCTGTATCCGGAACACAGCAGGGTAGGCAGAAGGAACCTAGTATTGAGACACTCTGTCTGAATTCTGGAGGCATTGCGTCTTTACACGCAATGCCGCAATGGCGGAACTAAACACCGCGCTTCACCTCAACACCGGAGCGGAGAAATGAAAATATTAAATAGGTATTTTACTTCCTTCCTCGAGTGGGAATCGAATCCACAACTTATTTACATATTTTGTGAGGCACAAAGTGCGCAACGACTGGCCCCTACTTTATGGTTTTCAATATAATAATACATACTAAGCAAGTAAGATAGATTTTAATTATTTAGGCTGTCATCTTTTTTTATCTTATCATGTATATATTAAAGCAGCCAATATTTAATTCATAATATAATACGTGAAAGTGGGGAACGGAGTGTCTTAACATTAGGTTTCCTCTGCCTACCTTGCTCTGTACGGGATATATTGTGAAGTTGATTAATTTTTTTATTTATATAATAGCAAAACTTAATCTCGTAGTAAAGACAGCTGTTAATTTTAATTAGATATAAGTATATAGTTATTAGACTGGCTATTATATTCTTATTGTCAGTGAGAAATTGCAAAAACTAATGACTTATGTGAGATTAGTATTACTCATAAGCCAATTTAGAGAGGATTCAAGATTTTATTATTTTTGAATAATCATGGGAACTTTTTTAATTACATTTATAATACGTTAAATATTCTTTTATAAAAGAATGGTTCTTGTGATTGTTAAACTAATAAGTGAAAAGACAATTTTAAACTTGTGCATCCATACTAAACTGCTGTAGGTATATAAATAATATAAAATTAAATTATATTAAATCAGCTTTACACTGTATCCCGTAAACAGCAGAGTAGACCCTCCGTTCCTCACTCACACACACAATTTTCCGAGACATTGCGTGTTGAGTGGCGGAACTCAACGCCGGGCTTATGCTTTAGTGCCAGAGCGAAATCAATAAATAATATAATAAATCAATCGAGTTGGGATCGAACCCACAACCGTTGCGTTACACTCACACCCTTACGTCCCTGCGCTCCATAATAAAAAGCTAAACTGCTGTAGTTATATAAATGATATATATTATTATATATACATAAGTATGACATACATTATATTATATGTAGGAAATGCAAGCTAACATGTACAGCGTGTTTGCGCAGGTGCGCAGTGTATTCTTTATTCTTCAAATTATCGCCTCGGGCAGACTCCGGCGTGCATAGGAATGCTGAGGGTCAGCAGTTCTAACGAGTTTTAAAGAAAACAATCACAACATGAAGAGTAGTACCTTCTGTCACTTAGCACATGTAAAAGACTTTTTTTTAATTTTAGTTTCTTTAAGTTCTTGTTACTGCACTTCACTTAATATACCTGTGCCTACTTAATATACATAGATTGATATATCATAATTTGACAATGTGTGAACGTTTTTGTGTTTTAGTTTATATATTTATAACATAACAACTGACTACAACAAAAGGCGTTTGTTATTTCACGTCACGTACTCATACTCGAATACTAAGTTATGTTATGCACACGAATTAAATCTATTTATAATGTTGACGTCGCCCGTTCCACATTCTTATCTCATCACCAAACGCGGCTCACGCAAGGATCTCACGCAGATGTAGAGTTTTATACAAAGAATAACAATTCAACATAGATTAATATAGTTTGCACTGTAGCTATGGTGTAAATCTGCATATGCTTTTATATGAAAAGCAAATAGATTGGTCGTGATGATCATATATAAGTAAATTATAAAATTATACGATATGCCCTCCGTTGATTTATATATATATTTTTAATAAGTGTTCTATATTTGCAGCTCATCCAATGATCTCGGCGAGCCTCCCCGGCGAGGCGCTGGTCCAGCTGAGGCAGCTGCAGCTGAGCCACCTCTACCCCCCTCCCAGCATGACGCCAGAGTTCCTCGCGCCTCCGCCGCGACCCTACCCGCGGTACGCGCCGCGCCGCCCGCGCGACCCCATGCAGGCGCCGCCAGCGCCCGCGCCCTTCGCGCCCGTGCCCACCGCCTACGCGCCCTTCCTGCAGCACCCGTCGTCCTATGCGCCCTACCTGTACCGGCCGCGCGCGCCGCAGCCGCCCGCCTACCACCCGCTGCGCGCGCGGCCCTCATCCGGCTTCGTGCCGCCCGCGCCCGCGCCTCACGAGCCGCACGAGCCGCCCGCGTCCGCGCCGCAGCCGCAGGCGCCGCCTAGGGAGGTAATGTCAAAAGATGAAGTAAACATTATAAATTGATATTTCATTATAGACATTTTAAATGCAGTGTTAAAAAATAAACTATCTATCTATTATATTTTATATTCTTGTACAATGTATTTTCATATAGAACTTAATAATTTCAGGAACCTCCGACGTCCCCCGAGCGCGGCGCGCCCGCACCCCACTTCTGCCGCGGCGCACTCATACGCCTCGAAGACGGTACACTCCGACGTGTGGAGGAAATGCGCACAGAGGACTTTGTGATGAGCGCCGAGCGCACCGGCGACCTCGCGCTCACGCAGTGCACGCTGCTGCGCCTCGACGAGCGAGGGGACCGCCTCTCGCTCACACTTACTTATGATAGAAACCGCTCACAGGTGAACAATACATTAATTATCAAACATATCGTACTGTCCAATTGTACCCAATAAAATAATAATAATGAACTATAAACTATCCCTTCAGGCCTTTCTTGCATTGTCATATGAGCGGTGCTGAACACTCTGCTGACATGCTTAAAACTATTCACAAAATAATTGAATAGAATAATTTAAAATTGATACATAATGAAAAATTCAAGGACAATTCAATTACATATACTATACATGAATTGAAATAAATACAAAAAATGAATATAGATGGTATGAATATTGATGGTGCTTAGATATATTTTTTGTAAAATAATATTAGTAAAATTATATTTCCAGGTGGAGCTGGAATCAACAGTAGACCATCCGTTTTTTGTGTACGGCCGAGGTTGGGCGTCGTGTAAGCCAGAGCGTACCCTGTTGCGGTACGGACTACGAGTACAAAGACTGCAAGTGGGGGACCTTTGCGTGTCACTGGTGGCGCGCAAGCACTCCGCGCCCGCCGCCGCGCTGGGCACCGCCCTCGCGACGGCACCGCCTCAGACGCATCCCGAGAACCTTAGCGTGAAAGAAGACGCTCGTAAGAGGCGCTGGTCAGCCTCGGATGTTTTAGAGGACGGTCCCCCTGTCAAAAAACGTTGAAGGAACCAGCCGTTCGCCGTCGCTACGCAAATATTAAATGTTCAGTTTGTTAACCAACTAGGGTCTTGACGAGTTTAACCTTCACATAAATCCGTTTGTGGCTCGCGACTGGTATCGCTAAAGTTTGTGCCACGAATTTTCACCAAAGTAACTTTACCCCCCAGTGAAACTAAGTCATATATTTGAAATCTTATTGGTAATGTGAAATTTCTACAGCGATCGGCAATACACAATCGTACGCTTAATATTCTATTTGGAAACTAGGTGCTTTTTTCTGTCGGGTGCTTCTATATGCGTTTGTGTACAATATTGTAAATATGTAACTTAGGTCAGACAAACTTACACTACGATTAATGTAAGTCTCAAAACTTGTTACGGATTTCTCCTAACGTAACTGGAAATATCCTGAACATTAATTCCCTCAATTGTTATACTTTTTCATCTTTATATGTACTTTTAATGTGTTTATTAATCATACCTCTACAACGAAGATATAAATTATTTCAGATTATTGCCAGTTACTATTTAGGCACTTGTAATCGATAAGATTAACTACAAATCTATATATTTAAAAAAGCTCTCGATTCTGCTCAATAGGTGCTAATAGTTCTGCTACAAGACACCTACGTCCTACATGTTAGCGTAGTGTGGTGATCTTTTTAGTTTCTCGTTATGATAATGTTTATAAAATAATTTTTAGAACCAAAGTCAAAAAATAATATTTTTAAAAAGTTAAAAAAAAACTAAACTGCTACATTAAGTTTCCAGCCACTTTTAAGTTTAAACCAATAACATGAGCACAAAAGCACGTTGACTGCCACATATTTTTATGTAGGTTAGAAATTGTGATAACTGATAACTAATGAGATTGTTACATCAACGACTGTGTAGAGAACGAGGCACAGTGAATGATCGGTGATTTAAAGAGCAATGTGCTTATTGACTGATTCTAATTTCGTCGGTTTTCATAATTATAGATCGACAAGAATTTTATGAATTTTTGAAAGTTTTTATAGGCACAGGTACAGTTGAGAGCGACGCTGAAGATTATAGATCGCTTTCAAGTCCGAGATCGATCTTAAGTTGCCGTTTTCATTCATAGATATTTATGAATGAAAACGACATCAAGATCGATCTCAGCCTGCCTATCTTTACAATATTTATAAACTACTTGTCGGGCTATACATAGTCTCAAGCAGTCATGAGTTGCGTTGTTCCCATGGTTGTGACTGCAGACATATCCATATGAATCGTTACCCGTTTCCTCTTGCTAGAGATAAAGCGAACCTTCGTTTTTCTATTTAAAATTGAATTTTAACATCGTAACTTAAATTAGTTTTTAGAATTTTCGGCGACTGTAAATTCTCTGCTGGAGTAAATCTTCTGACAAATAATTTAATGTTAAAATGAAGTTATTGATAACAATCATTATAATGTATAAAGAAATAATACGTCTAATGGTAATGGTTTTTAGATGCCATCTCTGTTGATTTTAACGTCCATGTGTGATACACAGAACTTTTCTATGAGAAGATGTATACATAATAAACACACTGTCTGTGATATTTTGTAGTTATTGGTCAGAATAGGTATGAAGTATTGCTTGATTAAAAACATATATGTTTTAGAATAATAAGTGCGTTATTGGTAAGAAATGTATAGTTATTATATACCTACTCGGAAATCCTGCGCAGATAAAAAATGAAACTTAAATAAAACAAGTATGTAGAATCTGTGATTAATATACATATACAGTTACTTAACGTAACGACAGAAGCATGGCCATATCATTAACAAATTGTTTTTATATATAGTGAACTTAGTAAAGTTTTATTAGTAGTTTCACAGATTACGTTTATATTGCGCGACATTAAAAAGAATTCACTACTACCAATTTTAAAAAAAATATTGCAGAATTAATAGAAAAATCTGTCTGGTTACTATAATTATTATTTTGTACATGTCATTCACCAGTAGATTGCTGAACTGAGGACAGTGACGCCGCAGTTCGTCAGTCACTCGCTGTCCGCTATACTTTTTCTTGAATTATCGTTAACGCCAGTATATAATGAAGCAGTGAACATTAGATATTGGCAAAGTTTAGTTGTACCACAAACTGTTACGTGCTTGTTATTTGTATGTTAAATATATTAACCGATCGTGCTAGAGTATAAAGTGCATCGTCGGCGACGAACGGTGTTGTAAAAAAATGTAATAATTTGTTGTGTAATGTAATTCTAGGTTATATCGTCTATATTATTATTTGTAATTGTAATGAAAGATCTCATTTTAATAATCGGTATTTTCTAACAAGGCGCTTTCATTAGATCATGACTAAGCCTACCTCACAAACTTTAAGACTCGGTGGAGGCGGTGACGTCACGCTCGCCAATCGCTATCAAGTCTAAGCAAGATCTCAATTTGATGAAAATAAACTTTTAAAAAGACTGGGACGCTTTACTGAATGTTGTGGGATAATAGTTTCTTCGAAGATATTACTTAAATTATGAAGATAGGAGCATTTATTTTGTAAATGGGCGCGCGACGCCTCGGTTTCGACAGGATGGACAATCGTTTAGTACAAAAAATTGTTACAAAAAAGTATTATTTCCCAAAATCCAAATTCAAAAGTATTAATTTTCCAATGACGGGTGCTAAGAGATGAAAGTTGTCGGAGCACAATCGCGAATGGTACAAAACTTTGTTTGTGAAGTTATTATCTTTGTGAATTATTTAATAATTGGCACAATCGATGTTCTTCCGCGCCTTTAATATGCTAAGTGCGTCAATTATTATTTTTAGAGCTAAATTTGTGTGATTACCTGCGGTTAAAGTTGCGTGGGTGCCCATTATTTAAGTCATTCCTTTACACTTATTTATGGATGAAAGTGATGTTGTTACTTTCTATAAATATTTATAAAATTGGATCCAAATTATATCAAAAATACCGTTTAATAAGCAGTAACATATATACATTTTATTACAGTTTCTAATTACTCTTTACTTTTTATAATTGCTTAACAATAGAATAAATGACATAACACATAATGCTTAGCGTCTATGGGCTCCATAAGCATCCCTGTGTTGATTTCTCAACCGAAATTTCGTTATTTTAAAACCTTTATTTAATAAATCTGAATATTTATCAAGTAAATCCGCTATTAAAATGCATTATGTTATATTTACAGTAGTAAAACTTAACTAAAACTTTATCATGTTTAATCCTGGTCCGTATTATTCTGTCATTTTCGATCTTTTGTATCTCAAAATTATTTAAGTGTCTTTAAGGGTACGTGATGTGTCTGTGTATGATAATTAGGATTTTAAATTAGTTTCATCATTAAATGTTAAATATTTAATATAAACATTTTAAAGTTGCCAATAATGAACACGGCCAGTAATGGTTACATAATTTTAAACTAACAACACTGACACAAATGATTGTGCCATCCTTTACAGTGTTATCGATATTAGATAATCGTTGTTTTTGGTAAGATTCCGACCAAAGAGGTAAAGCCTCAATATATAATATTTGATATTATTCCATCTTACCATAAATAATTTTGTGATAACATATTGAAAACAGATTATATATATAAAATAAAATTAAAATGTTTAATCGAGATAATGACCAATTCTTACGAACTGTTTTCAATATGTAATGTGTCATTTAAATAATAGATAAATAAATATAAATTGTTATATAATTATATGACAGATATGGCAAATATTATATATATGATGTATATTTTATTGTATAGCGAAATGAATACTATTGCAAATTAATGTAAATGAAAAATGTTATATGTTAAAACTAAGTTAACTGTTTGTAAAAAGAAAGAGAGAATATGTATAATTGAATATTTGCTACAAGTTAGTTTTATTTTACCTTTCATTATGCCCTACTGAGTAGTCAAGTCAATAATTATAATAAATGTTGTATCTCAGATGTAGCAGGCAGAGAGAGATAGTTATAATTTTCAAGATGGTGGCAGAAATCTTTTGTCTGGCTTTGTTTTCTTATCAGAGCGAGGAAATGGATTTTTTTTATTAAGTTTACCAACGGCTCATACATTATTACATTTCAAGTAAATCTAACTTAAAATCTAAAAACAATTAATGTACAGCCACTTAAAGGTAAACACAGCAGCAGAATTAATTTTTAATATTTAAACAAAATCGAACCCACAACCGTCGCGTTTACAATCAAACACCACGGTGACCTCGATTTTACGATAAATACGATTTATATTCATTTCTGTAATGTTAACCTTGTAAACTAATTTCTAATTATTACATTTTTTGGCGCAATTTAAACAATTAAATTAATTTTAAAATTTATAACAGTAACTAGAATTGAGTTAAAAGAATATAAATTAATAGTAGTATTTATTAATATAACAATTCACAACATGAAATACTAGGCGTAATAATAATTTTCAATCAAATGCAACTAAATATCAGATTTGAGATCCAAAACAACTTTTTCTCCTGGTTTGAAGGCGGGCATACCGAGATATGGGCATGTGGCGCATCGAAAAGCATCACCTAAGTAGCACTGAAAAAGATAAAATAAAATACATAATAATTCAAATAATAAATATATTATTAATAATTTAATTTAAAAAAAACAATCTAGAGAATGGAAAAACAAAAAATAATAAGCCTTTTATATAATATAATAATTTTAATAACTCACTTCATAAAATCATCTTATGTGTCAAAGAAGTTTTAGAGAAAGAACAAAGAGAAAAAAGAATTATTAAAAATTCAACTAATCAGTACCCTTGTCATGGCATGAAAATAAGGATGGTATGATTTTTTAAATTCAGCTTTGGGCATATAACAGGGTAATTTTCTAATATGTTTTGAATTTGCCTAATAATTGCCCCATTTGCTCTGAGACTCGGCAGAAAATGGAGAACACAGTGTCTCAATATTGGGCTCCCTCTGGGAACCATGGACGAATCCAGAGATATTTTATAGGGGTGGCCTTGACCTCAACTTAATGTGTAAAGATCTTTTAAAAAAAAATATTCTTAACTTTTTGTTAGTCAAAATGGCTGGGCTGAGTATCGGATACCCCCTTCCGCTATGGTCTGTTTCACTAAATAACGGATACAACATAAGACTAAAATAAAATGTACATACACTTCCACAGGATGATTTAGGAGTCTCTTTTGTTTCGCCTCGTAGCTCCTCAGCTAAACCACATGAACAATCAGCACAAGCTTTTCTTTTTCCTGTGGTCGCACAAACTGAAATTATACATTCCAATTATTAAGCATTGCATATTCTCATTTACTTCCAAGTGATAGAATTTACTGCAACTTTAAATAAGTAATAAAAAAAATAAAATTAATTACCTATATTACTAATTATTAGTATGAAAGCAACATTCATTTAACAAATGTAATACAAAATAAAAGATGCATGAGAAAGTTCCATTATTATTGTAAACCTGACCTTATTACGTACTTGGAACACAATACCTCAACTAACTACTGAGCTCACCTCGGAACACAAAACCTCAACAAATGTTATCAAGATAAAAATATGTGAATGATAATAATTTAATAAATTTTATATTGAAAGTAATATATACAACAAAGATAAATACTATTTATGTGCATATATTTGAAAGAGCAATACAATTATTTTATTAAATAAGAGATAGTTGATAGAAGACTTTCTAATTTTAATTCCCAGGCCTTTTGAAACATTTATTTAAAAGGTAATGTAAATAAACAAATAAAAAAAACATGTATAACTCTAGGTAATATTACCTCTCAGTGATTGCTGATCAGGTCTTTTAAGGTCATCTTCATCAAGAAGCATATCAGAGTCAATTATTTCATCATCATTTTTTCCTGACCAGGCTTCTTCAACTGTGTCATCTAACTTCCACACACTCTGCTTGTTGTTTAGTCTAAGTGAGGTTTTAGAGCCAACCTGCAATTATCATATTGTAAAATAATGTAATATTTGTATAAGATTTTGATTATATTAAATATAATGTTTATATGAAATATATATAAAAACAATTCTTTGTTACCTCAAAATTTGGTTTCTCTGCTATATATTGATTGTTTAATTTAACAATGTTTATAAAACCATTTAATTTAAGAGAAGAATTTAGGTCATTTAAATCATTCATTAGAAGCTTTCCACTTGGTTTTAAGAGTTTAATTATTAAAGCTAATAATTTATCATCATGAACAACATTATGTGGAGGAAGCCAATTACTCAATATTATATCGAAAGACGATAAAGATCTGGAATCTGTAACAAATTAAAAAATGAAACCAAATGCTAAAAACATGTGTTAATTTATAAGAAATATGTACATTTATATCACCTTCCGCGATCATATTAGAGTTTTCCAGAACTACTGAAGTGTTTGCTATACTTTGGATTTGATTCACCAAATTGCTTAATTTTGTTGGTTCGTTATTGTTCCATATTATAAGCACGTTAGCTCCACTTTTGATATTTTCCATATTAAATATTATTATTTAACGCTCAATGTAAAAAATTCTCTTAATTGCTTAAGTCTTCAAATTTTACTAATGCACATGAATTGATGAATTTAATTTATGATGTTTTTGGAGTTCGCACTACGCTATATATTTGATTATTTCACGAATGACGACTGACGTTTTCGCTTTTCGGTTTTACTTAAAAATCGATACATCGGATTCATTCGATTTTTACCTCTCCAAACATCGATTGTTTAATAAATATGATTACTTTTAAAATGATAAAGAATATTTTTTGCATTTCGTACAATAATTATTTGCAAAAACGTAATATGAATAGTTAGTTACGATAAAACATATATTTTTAGGGTTCCGTAACCAAGGGATAAGGCGGAGTTTTAGTAAATAGCGTTTCTATTTCTAAAACACCGCAATTCATCCGTCTGCCATCAGGCTTACATGATCCGTGATAATCACTTCGTGTGCGAGTCTGACTTTATGCAAGATTTATTTGAATTATATTATAGAAAACTTGGTGTAAATGTATTCATTGTGGTCTACAATATGGCTAAAAGCACAGCCTAAGAAAAGTAGTAATTGTTAGAGGCAGAAAAGTTTATAATTATAAAAAAATATTATCATTGTCACACCAAAATGCATGTTCTCGATAATTATAAGTATTTAAATATATATCTTCTCTTAATTATTAATGTATCTTAGCGCAATTTTAGCCATCACATTTATCAAAACTCATAGTAACTTTATTTCAGTCAGACATTATAATGTATAGATAGGTACTTTACGTTACCTTTTTCTAAAATGTGTAATAAAACAGACTTGAGACTAATGACCGTAATTTTTAATTAATAAACTTTTATGGCTTATATAATATACTAGCAGCCCGCCCGCGGCTTCGCCCGCTTGAACTACATTTAACTTAACTTAACTTCACGCTTTATCCTTAGCGGGGTAGTCAGAGAGAACGGAGCGCCAAACGCTACTACATGATTATTAATTTAATAAACATAATTGACTAACAGCTACAATGACTTTTAATATAATTTTTTATTACTATTATATAATCTGTAATCCTCGATTCGATATTCTTCGCAGAATATACAGAGTCAGCTGGACTGCCAGCTGACTCTGTATATTCTGCGAAGAGATAGCATCTCCACAGCATTCATCTTTCTTTAGTTACTTCTGTTACCGGCAGCAATATGCCCTTCTGCATCCATCTCGGTATCGTCCATCTCTACTGAACACACCCCCCAAATATACCACTTCATTTACTTGTTCTAATATCTTACCACTTATACTGATCTTACATTAAGGCTTAGACCATTATTTTCACACCCTTCTTGCACAGTGATGACTAATGCCTGTAAATCGTATTCTGATGATGCAATGAGCCCTGCATCATCTGTAAACAGCAGGCAGTTTACATTTAAGTCACTTACTTCCATCCATTCATCTCCATCAATCCATTTCCATTCTTGTTTAACACTCGATTGGATGTCAAAGCAAGGTGACACTCTAGCTCCTACTCGTTCACAGGCTGAGTGATCTTTGTAAAGAGACTTTACAGCCTGTAGCAAAGGACCGCCCATATTATAAATATCCAAAAATGCTGGAAATGAATTCTGTCAGTTATATATATAACACCCTGGCAATTTTTTTAAATAGTATTTTAATCTTATCGACATCTGACAGGCGAGCCATCGACCTGGGGAGTCCCTTAGGCATATTGTCTCTGGTTGTTCTCATCTTGCTCTAACGGTGAGTATTTGCATAGACACAATTAAGTAGCCAATATAATACACCAGCAACTTGCTCTCAATATGGTCTTGTGGTCTGTTCTTGAAAATAGATGTGCTTTGCTCTACTGTGATCGGTCTATTATTATTGACAGGTATATTGTTGCCAACAGACCTGATATAGTTTTAGTAGACCGAGTGGCGCGCCGCGCAGTGGTTGTTAACGTTAGTATCTCACATGATGACTATCTCGTGAAGAACGAAAAAGAAAAATTATCAAAATATTTGGACTTAGCCCATGAGATTGCCGCCATGTGGGATGTCAATGCTACTATCAATGTCCCGATAGTGGTCTCAGTTAACAGTGTAATAGCGAAAAGCCTCGACCAATATCTTAAAAAGTTATCGCTTTGCTATTGGATCAACAACCGGATGCGCAAGGCAGTTTTACTTGAGACTGCGCGTATTGTGAAGAGGTATTTCTCTTTGAAACCCTAGCCACTAATGGATTGGATCCTCGTCCCACCCTCGGAAGAAGTTTTTTTTAATGTTAAATGTATTTTTCGTAACAATTTATATTTAAAAATATATATTTTTTTTCTTTTATGTAATAAAAGTATATATTGTTGTATTTTGCCGTGTGACGTGTGTGTGTGTGTTTTCCTGGCCTAGAATAGGATCATCCTGGTACTGGTGTACCTGGTACTGGTGGTCGTAAGAGGCGACTAAAGTACGTGTGGCAGAGTCACGTCGCCAGCAATGGCAACACGCATGGGGAGACTCGACCGGATCATTACCACCCCCGGCATTTAAAACCGGCGTGAAGTAGTGGCTTTATGCCACTGCGTTTCGCATCAGGTAATGCCGGGTTCCGGCGCCCAACCCACCTTAAAGGCCGGCAACGCACCTGTAGCTCCTCTGGTGTTGCACGGGGTCGTGGGCAGCGGTAATCACATACCATCAGGTGACCCGAACGCTCGTTTGCCTTGTCCTTTTCGATAAAAAAAAATCAATGTACAGAAACTATTCATCTTCAGACTTATTATAAGTATAGATTGCTATATATTTGCAAACAACTTCATAACTTGAGTTCATTCAAATGACGATAACTTTATTAATGAACCGATTTTGATGAAACAAACTTGAAATGTTTTGCTGCGTTAAATTGGTGAAAATGTTAAATAAATCGGTGCAGAACTTTCGGAGATAAGCGTGATCATACAGACAAAAAATTAAAAAAAACTTTAAGTTTCCCTCGATCCATCTCAGTCAAAAATACTAAATGTACAGACAAAATATTTGTACTGTTTTATCATATGTATAGATTATTGAAATTACTCACTATTCATAAAATATTAGTATTCTTGTAATGAAGTAATTTTGTATTTTTTTATTTATGAATTCAGTCGTTATTGCTTACACTAATTATGTTAACATTAATTTGTGTTAAACTTCGTGAACAACGAGACATTACCTATAGTTTGTGGTAGGTAATCTCTGTTTAGTTTCTTATTTTACAGCTTTTTAGTTGTGCCAGTTGCATTTGTAACTTCGTAAGATCCATCTTTCTATGTTATTGACAGAAGCATTCAAGTGATTCAATAGTCAAGCGGTTAAATTATGCAAGCTTCCCCACTGTCATTGTCATTTGTCAGTGTCACCAAAATTCAATCAATACATCGCTTACAAATTTTCATTTTGTCTTTTTGTATTTGTTATGATAGCATAAATTGGAAAGTAGATTTATAGATTGCGATTCATTCAAGTCGCAAATAAATAACTAAAATGAATTAATTTGTTGAAAAAAGGAGGAATACAGGTTTTAGTCAATATTTTGCTCAACTTTGAGAAAAATTGATAAACGCAATTAAATACTACATAAAACATATATTTAAAAATATATAATACTTAAAAATGTTAGTAGAGGCATTTATGGCTGGTATTTGGTCAGCATTAGGAAGTACTCTAGGCAAACTATCCGGTTCTCCTATATATGTCGTAAGTTAAACAATTCGCAATCACACAAAATCTATTTTTTATCATTCTATATTTTGTGATCTTATAATATTGTAACATAACTCTCTTATCAGGGCGACAGCTACTTCTTATGGAGTTTTTACTTATTACTCATGCTTATAGTAAATACATGGGGCTGCAGGTGCTATTTGCGTTCTCTAGACGCGTCTTCAAATTCTGTATCTCCAACTGTTATATCATCTTCATCTAGTTTTGTATTATCGGTATGTAGACTTTAATTCATTAATTTTATTTGAAAAGTTTTTTAAATATTTCTTTAACTGCTCATTGTATCTCATATAGTAGGGTATGGTGAGTAATGTTAAACCACTCTGTCTCTGTCACAATGGCCAAAACATTGGGTGGAAAGTGGGGAACTTTCCACCCAATGTTTTGGCCATTGTGTATTGAGTGGTGAAAGTCAACACTGCATTTTGTGTTAGTAGATTCAGTGAAACTCATTCCCATGAGTGGGAATCAAACTTAAAACCATAGCATTTGCAGTCAGATGTTGTGCTGCTGTGCCGCAATAAGCTCAAATCACAATAAGTATGTTTCTTTATATAATATACTTATTTTGATTACAGGGATTACTGGGAGTAGTTATATTTGAAGAAGAATCTTCGATCCAATGGTGGATTGGCACAGCATTGATAATTCAGGGACTAGCTTTACTATCAGGACGTAAATAATTCTCCATAATTCTTTTTGTTTATTTAATATAAAGATATAATCTTATATATACAAGACGGAGGCTGTCTTTATTATTTTAACTTCTTAAAATTACTATGTGTACATGTTTGTTTTGCTATTTAAAGTAGGCTTAGATCTAGTTCTAGACTTAATTATCTCTAGGTATTTTCCAATGAGAGCTAAGATATTTTAGTTGTCTTTTTCTACATAACTAAATTAATGTAATTTTAGTAAGTAATACAATTATACTGTTTTGTTTATTAATTTAAGGCTGTTTTATAACAATTTTACATTGAACAGGTATTAAAAATATAAAGCTTTTTTATTTTTAATTTACTTTAGATTTAAGTATTTAACATACTTTGCTGTATTTATTATGAATAAGATATGACAAGTATCTAATTTTTTGGATATACATTTATAAAACTTTATTCTTGAACAAAGTTCACTTTTTCATTTTAATAAACAATATGAGTATAGAGATGTGAGTTTTATTTTAATTATAATTTAATTCCTTTTTATGAAAGCAAGTAAATCATTTATAAGAAAACTTTACAGGTAGATTTTAAAATATACTAGTGCTTCAAGTTAATCATGAACTGACTAGGAGTAGGTTTAGAATTAATTTGTACGCCTACTGCATAATTTAAAGCTAGAGGTACTTAGAACAGCAAAATCTACAATTTGCTAAAAGATCTCGGTCTAGGACTATCATCAGGAAATTTCTAGAATCTTTTTCGAAAGAGGCACTAGTAAAATCATTCTAAATTTGGTTGAGTAAAGGGATGAGTTCAGACAGTGCAGGAAAACTTCAATGCACATTTGACCCCATTATCCTATATTTGTGTCACAATTCACAGGCTCCCTTTCACGCACAATGAATGTAAGGAATTATAAGTAGTAAAGGTTTTAGCACTACCAGCGCGCTGGACAAGATTTTCTTTGTAAAAGTGATACATTCTCAATAGATCTATCTATTCCTATAATTAAATTGTAACGAATCAGTGTACTGTACATGAAAGATATACAGTGTTTTTGTAATCACCATTCAAATGAAAGCACGGTTTTAACTACTCTATAAAAGCCTAATACAATTAAAACAAACGAGATGTTTTTCAAACATAATAATTAATAAAATTATCGTCGTAAAATAAAATTTTGAGCATTTGTTAAGAATGATGTACACATACACTTACCTGTCAAAGAGACAACATTGCACACGTTTCATTCACGAAATCGAGTCGTAGGCATTGGCGGTCTAGTTAAACGTTGTTTAGGTTAAGAGAAATAAAGGAGAGAGAGAGAGAGATATCCCTTTTTCGTTCTGGTATGTCTTTTGTGAATGAAAAGTGGCAGATTGGCAATGTTTAGTATAGTAAGTAGTAGGTATTTACGTTATTGGTATCTATTCGTAACTGCGTCATACGTAATACAATATGGATAAAAATCGTGAAATAAAAAAAAAACATCCTAATATATAATTTTTTTAGGTACAGGTATGAAATATTTTACCCTATATGCTGCTCCTGTAAAGGATACGCTTCCACTCTGTCTGTTAAGAAAAAAAAATTGGGTTCTACTACATTAATAAAGGTCTCCTTTGTGGGGATCGAACCCACAACCAGTCGATTTAAAGGCACACTTTGTGCCCCTACGCCACGACTGGCCTCAAATACTATATACTTAGTTAAATATTTTTCTTTAAATACAACAAGGAATTCAAATGAATTCCTAAAAGACTTACTTAATGAGGCCGTCGTGGCGCAGTGGCACATGCGTTTAACTTTAAACACGATAGTTGCGAGTTCAGTTCCCACTCGGGGAAAATCAATAATTTATTAATATATTGAGGCTATTGAATATTATAATTTATTAATATATTGAGGCTAGTTATGGCGCAGGTGCACAAATTGTTACTGTAAATGCGACTGGTTGTGGGTTCGATCCTCACTTTAGGAAATGAAATATTTATTTAAATTTATATTTCTATTTTCTTGCTTCGTCGACTTGCGCCACTCAACAAGCAATGCTTCTAGAATTTGGCGAAAAGTGGGGAACGGAGTGTCTTAACACTAGGCTCCCTCTATATGCAGGATATTAGTAATTAGAGATAAAATAAAAAATAATAAAAAAAATACTGTTTACCTATACATCTCTTATAAATAATAAATAAAATTAAAGGGTATTTCTTTGTTATCAACATAAATGTGTTTTTTCAAGTTCATATAGTTATTTACATGATATCAAAACACAATTAAACAATTTTAATATTTTTGTCTTTTTGTATCCCTGTTTACCCGGGCTAACCTCCAGATCAACTGAACCGAATATTATGGGACTAAAAGATAGAGATCATTGTACAGCAACATAAAGGCTATTTTGATACAATAAAAAAGTTATATCAATTTTAAGTACGTATTGTTCAACAAAATCGCTACTTTCTAAAAGAGGTTTTTTTTTAGTTTAACTTATATTTTTTTAGTTTAACTTTATGGAATTGGCCAAATCTTTAGTTTTCAGTCTTTTCTTGTTTGATATTGCTTGTAATTTATTATTTGTATGATGTCAGAAAAAACTCTAGATTATATGATTGTAAAACAGACCGAGATTTCAAGATTTAGGATTCCCAAACGTAAATTGATACCCTCTCAAGCGACCATGTAATGCTTGAAATTTCTCAATGATAGATAAAAATTTGTGGAGCGTAGGTACTCATCCCAGAAACTAACAAAACAATTGTCCTGAAAAAAAAGCAGCATTTACACGAATATATCTGTTTAAAGCTTACGCCCAGACCCACCCTCCAGAAAATACCTCTAGATACGCCCATGTTTACGTTGCATTATTAAATAATTTAGAACTACTTAGTACTTACAACGGATAGTAGATAAATAAAGTGGCATGGCATAACAAAAGGCAAGTCGATTCCAACAAAGTTTTATAAAGGCAATTAGTAAATTAATGAATGGATGAATAAATGTCATAAAAATGCAAGCTAGTCATTAAATCGTCGATTAAATAAACTCATTTAACCATAAAAACCTTATTTATTATTTATAATTTTCAGAAGACTAGTCGTAGCACGTGGCACAAATATGTGACTGTAGAAGGAACTGGTAGTGGGTTCGATCCCTACTTGAGAAAATGAAATATTTATTTAAATGTACATTTTCATTCCTTCTCTATGAATTCGCTCAGAATGCCTCTAGAATTTGGTGGAAAATAGAAAATGGAGTCTCCTAACACTAGGTTCCCTCTGCCTACCCTGTTATGTGCGGGATACAACGTGAAGTTGATTTTTTAAATTTAAGAGCAAGTAACGCATATATAAATGAATATCATATATGAAAAAATATAAAAGATCACTGCAGTGGGACGATTTCAATTAGTTAAATGTATGAACGTCTATCAATAAATGAATCAATGTGAACTAGTCAGCTGAAACAACACGGCACTTTTAGAGGTATTTGAATAAAAACAGTAAATAAAACCTCCCTTACTCCGACGGTCGTTGAAGTGAAACGTAACAAAAATGCATGTTAGTTTGGTTTTTATATCAACTAATGGCATTGGTGTGGTATTTTCAGAGAAATGCTTGCGGATTTTCCTTTGTATAATATTTTTCAGGTAGGATGGGTGGGTGGTGTTGAAAAGTAAAACATAAGTGTTATAGGTAAAAGTTTTCTATTCCAAGATTTACGAAGTTCTCTTCGTCGTGTTGAAGAGAACAAACTTATAAATCACTCCGTTCTGTTTTCTAGCTTCTTAGACAAGCTTCTAGCTTTTTCCCGCATAGCAGGGCATGCAGAGGAAACCTAGTATTAAGACACTCCGTTCCGCACTTTCCGCCCAATTTTCGAAATATTAAGTATGGTGTTAAGTGGCGGACCACGGAATTTAATAACGCGTCTTGTCTACCACAGTCAGAAAATGAGAATAATTTAAATATAAATCATTTTTCCGAGTAGAGAATGAACCCGCAACTATCGCGTTTATACTTTACAGATTGACGTTATCACACTGCAGCACTGCGGGATTTGCCTAAAAGTAAACCGGAGAAAAAAATAAACTTACGTGGGTAATAAATATAATTATTTCTACGAGTACAATTTAAAACGATTGGATTTGATTTGAGTAATTTTTTTACTTATTAGAAGAGCTCCTCATCGACTAGTATCTACAAATTGCTGGTATTACGTACCGATTGAGGATTTTATACAGTTTATGTACTACATACAGAGACTGAGGTCAGGATTGTGGCGCAATTTTTTAATATTTTTTTCTCTTCGCTCTGATGTCGAGGCAGAGCGCAGAGTTGAGTTCCGCCATTCAACACGCATTGCCTCCAGAATTTTGCGGAAACTGGGGAGCGGATTGTCATAACACTAGGCCCCCTTTGCCTACTCTGTTACATGCGGGATACAGCGTGAAGTTAAAAAAAAACATACTGACAAAACATAATTTATCTCTAATAAGAAACATTTTAAAGCTACAATCGATTGAATGAGGGAAGTAGGTGCTAACGTGATAAAACCAAAAAATAAACAATAAAATAATATGCGGGATAAAATATAAAGTTAAAATTTTTCTTTTGTAAAAAAAATTAAATCAGCTTCACGCTGTATCCCGCACACAGCAGCGTAGGCAGAGGGAACCTAGTGTTAAGACACTCCGTTCCCCATTTTCCAAGCCAAGTTCTGGAGGCATTGCGTGTTAAGTGGCGGAACTCAACGCCGCGCTTTGCCTCGACACCAGAGCGATGAAATGAAAATATAAATAAATATTTCATTTCCTCGAGTGCGTTGAGAGTTAAGGCCAGTCGTGGCGCAGTGGCACAAAGTGTGACTGTAAAATCGACTGGTTGTGAGTTCGTATTTTCTTTTGTAACAAATATAAATAATGTTTTTAAAAAATTGCCGATGTAATCTTAAATGCAATGGGGACTTACTACTTACATAATAAATAATACAGTTATTTTTATTTTGAAACGTTTGATTCATTTACATGTTAAAAACTTCTTATAATAGGTAAATAGAAATAATCAGATCCATTATCGTACAGCTAAAATTATTGCTTGGCGAATTGAGTTTATCTTTGTCAGGCAGATTACTAGGGACGGCTGTGTGTTTATGTGTTCGCCGCAAAAACAGAATTAACTACATAAAAAGTTGTACATTTATCCCATTATATCCACTCATAAGGTCAGTCGTGGCGCAGGAGCTCAAAGTGTGACTGTAAAACCGACTGGTTGTGGGTTCGATCCCCACTCTAGGAAATGAAATATTTACTTAAATTTATATTTCCATTTCTTCGCTTTGGTCTCGAGGCAAAGCGCGGCGTTGAGTTCTGCCCATCAACACTCAATGCCTCCAGAATCCGGCAGAAAGTGGGGAACTACTAGGTTCCCTCTGCCTACCCTGCTGCTTGCGAGATACAGCGTGAAGCTTATAAAAAAAATATCCACTCATAGACTTGAGGTATTAAACAAGTGCAGATGAAGATTATATTCTTAATTTAATTTCAATTTCCCTTAATTGTCATCATAAGTGTAGCAATAATATTTTTTTTATATCAGATAGGCAAAAGCTAGGCTGCATCGATCCTGATGTTAAGTCACGTCGATGCGGTCTAAAATGACACGTGCTTGCCAAGCACCATTTCTGAAATACTATTATATCTATTATTAAAACTAATTTTAACTGCTATAGTAGCCATTATGTTTAATCTATCTATATCATTATATTTTATGATATTACTACTATGGAATATAAAGTTAATTGGGTCTTTGAGCCTTCTGAGTCGTATTTGATAGGTAAACGTATAATGATATACTTTATATAAACATTTAGTGCGCAAAAGTGGCGTAGTTGGAATTGAAGTGAGTAAATGTTATAAGTTCAAAATCTACTCGGGGAAATATTTATATTTTAATAGAAGTGATCCCTCGTCTTATTATACAAAGTACTGTGATAGCCACTTGTCACAAAGTTGGACGGAAATCAGATTTGGGAGTCATAAATATTTTCGGCCTACTCACACATTTTTAGGCAGGTATTAAGTAAAAATTATTTTTAAAGTATGTACCTTCTTTACAAAACATGGATTTATTAAAATTATTATATAATATTAAAAACAAACTCACCAATCATAACGCTATTATACGTGTACAACATTCTTAATTTCACACTGTTTTATAAACGAAATTCACTCATATCAAACTTTTATATATTAAAGAAGATTATAAGAAATAATCATTATTCGATCTAAATTAGGTGTGTATCTTTTAACAAGCCTCTCTTTGTTGCTTGTTAAACACAATATTTTCTATATGCAATATTAATATCGATATTTTTGAGCTTAACACTACATGATAAATGTATATACATAATATATACATATACGTAATATACATTTATATACGTAATATACATTTATCATGTGATTTAGTGACATTTCTTTTTAAATATTATGAAGTTCCTTGTGAAGATAATGTATCCGTACATATAAGCAATAAATTTGTTTTAATAATGTGATATAATGAAACTAAATAATAGTTTTCCTTCCTCACATATTGATTGTTTTTATTTATTTTTTATTAGTTACTTAAAATTTAAGTATTCATCAAAACACGAAGGATATACGTAAATAAAGAAATATTTATATCGATACGAAGTTGATGTCGACAAATACATCCCTCGAGGTGTTATAGACGCAGTGACGCCGGGCTCGGCAGTAGCGCGTCATCAGTGGCGGTTAACACACGTCTTGTCCCGTTAAAAATATTCAGTTTATTTTCCTTCGTCGAAAGATACGATCGATAACACAAAACCGCGTGCAAAACAAAAACGTCAACCAAATTCGTAGATCACATATATTTGCGCTTCTTTTATATTTCGTTACAATAATTTCAATTAAGATATCGATGAAATTGCGTGACGGCCGGTGTCAACAATGTAGCCATAGAGACGCGGTGTTGACGATTTGACAGTTAGCTATTTAACGTTGTAATTTACGATTTTTACGATGCCAATTTATTTCATTAATATTTTTATTGGTTTCGATTTTTACAAAAGAATTAAACGCGATTTTTTATTTCACTTATCAAATATTTAATATCTGGAAGAATGGGGAATGGCATGAATAAGGTAAGTTTTTTTTGTTGTCACAATTGTAATATTTTGGCCAGTTCTGCGGATGCTAGCGCGTCAAGTTACGTAACGTTAATGTAGCTGCTACGATCTGTCGTAGCTCGTAGCATCGTTGGCCGTAGATCGAACTTTGAATCTAATTCTAAATCCAATGTTATGATTATATTTATTATTTACTATAAAATTACCATGCATTTGTTTTATAAAATTGTAAACAAAATTATTTTTTTAAGTTTTTAAGTAGGTAATTATTATATATACACATTTTTATACGATGTGTCATATTTTTACGATTTTTTTATATTTAAATATTAATAATATTTTATAATATAGGTTCGAGTTTTGGTGGTGGCCAGTTACTTGTATATTAAAAACATCCAGTATATAATATATCATATTTGCGATATTTAGTAATATATATTATATAATAATCTGTAACAATTTAATATTATATTATTTAAGTGTATTTACTGAAAATTCATTATTTTAATATGATTATCTATAATATTATTATACACTTAATAAATTGCAATTAATTATTTTTTAGTTCATGCTGTATCCCACACACTCAGTGTAGGCAGAGAGAACGTAGAACCTGTTGTGTTACGACACTCCATTCCCATTAAGACACTTCCGTTCCCCATTTTCCGCCGCAATCAGGAAGCATTGCGTGTCGAATAGCGCAACTCAATCCCTTTGTCTCGTTACCAGATCGAGGAAATGAAAATCTTAAATATTTCATTTTTACGAGTGGAATTCGAACCCACATCCTGTCGCATTAATTTGTAAATTTATTTTGTATAGTAATAGGGTTCGAAGGCAATATTAGTTCTATAATCAAAAGTACAAAACTAATATTGCTTGTATATTGGGAACCCTATTATATACAAAATATTAATGTTTATATTGTGTGAGGCCGTCGTGACCCAGGGGCACAACGATGTACGGACGGTGGACGGTGACTATAACGTGACGGACGTGGGTTCGATCCCATCCCGCTCGGGAATAAAGTATTACTTATTAAAATTTTCATTTCTTCGCCCTGGCACCAAGGCAAAAGCCCGGCGTTGACTCCGCCACTTAACAAGCAATGCCTCGAAAAATTCGGCGGAAAATAGGGAACGGAATACTTTAACACTAGGTTTCCTCTGCCTACCTGTGTGATACAGCGTGAAGCTGATATTATTTTTTTAATGCTTTTATTGAATAAGACATATTTTTTTTATTTTTCAACTCTTCACGTGATTTGCTTTCTTTCGCGTTGTACCTGCACATGATGATATGAGTATTAATACTAAAAAATATTATATGTAATTTTTTTCTACTCTTTCTATATAACATTTGTCTATTAATTAACTATAAATACTTGTTTAGAAATGACATGAAAAGCTGCTACGTAAGAATTTTGCTAATACCAGGCTACGAGTAAAAAAGTCCGAACGTAGTCACGCGCGTGTAAGGAAAATAAAATAATTATAAGATTATTCACCGACATAAACCCAACTAGGGTTTACTTAGAATGAATTCTTTAACATAGGTTAGTAGGTAAGCCGTTGAACTTTTCCGTTTGTACTCGCAGTAGAAAAAATATCAAATACATTCGATTTTTCTATTTAATATACCAGTATTTCTAAAAAGGAGTGTTGGAGATTCAAATGATTTCATTCTTTTTATATGTAATTTATAAAATAAATAAATAAAATTTGTGTTGTGTATCCCGCATCTGCTGGTAGGCAGAGGGAACCTAGTGTTGACACTCCGTTCCCCATGTTCCGCAAAATTTTGAGAGGCATTTCGTGGTAGAACTCAACCGGTATATGTAATTTATATACATACTCGTACATATCACTTAATTTCCTATTGCCTAGGTTTTTCTAAATGTTTTATCTTATTAAAGGCTTATTCACAGCACATTTTTTATTAAATGGATAGCGACTGGATTATGTTTATAATATGTACTTCAGCACAAAAAGCACTTGGCGTGATTCGTAATGTCATTAAAAATGTTTTTTTTTTATTAGCCCTTTTTAGAGTTCCGTAGCCGAACGGGAATAATCGGAACTATTTTATTCTAAATCTATCAGAAATCTACAGTAGAAACCTGGTAGGTTAAGTATATATAGGTATAGGTGAATCCTGTGAACATCTTTATGGTGTCTATACAAAATAAAAAAGCTCCCGGGCGCTGGGCGCTCCCCATACGTTGAACTTTTATTTATAAATAGGTTTCTAAAAATTACATAGGGGTTCGTAAGTAAACCATTTTTTCACAAAGCCAATAAGTTTGTAAGATCGACACTACCAAAGTGGTAGAATGCGAGTAATTAAAAAAAAGAGAGTGAAAAAATATTTAAATGAGATACACCACATTTTCAAAAGCCACAAATTTTACCTTGTCATTTTGTACAAGCAATATGAAATAAAAGTATTTTTTTGCTATCAAAAAAATTATAGTGATATTTAACTAATTATAGCATATATTTTTAACTATACTCCATTCCATGGGCTAGTTTGACTCGCAGTTCACTCCTTTTTTAATTAGTTCAAGTTGAATAGATAAAATATATTAACTGTATAATTATTGGTTTTTATTACATACCTAGTATTAGACAGCGCAACAACTTTATGTAAGCTTTAGTCATATTCGTGTATAATCATATTTCTAGTATTCTCCAGAGACAGAGATGGATGCCCAGCTAGGGAAGAACTCAAAATTCGGCTGTCATATAAATAATAAAATTTGTGTATGACTGTATTTTCTAAAATATGTATTGTATTATATTATATAACTTGTAATATATTATACTAGTGGGCGCGCGCAGCTTCGCCTGCCTATTTGCACCCTTAGGGGTGATTTCTAAAAAAACACGAAACTCGTGTTCAATAAAATATTTTTAACAGTCTGACTTTAAATTTTTATTAAAATCGGTGGCGATTTAAAGATTTTTCCATATAAACTTTCAATCCCTTATTTGAACTCTTAGGGGGTGAATTCTGAAAAACCATGAAACATGTATTCAATGAAATATTTTTAAGAGTCTGAATTTCAAATTTTATAAAAATCGGTGTCGATTTAAAAAAAAACCATACAAACTTTCAACCCCTATTTCATCCCTTTAGGGTTAAAATTTTTCAAATTCCCTTCTTACTGGATATCCAGATTACGAAAATAAACATCTGTCCAAATTTCACGTTTCTACCATCAGCGGTTACGGCTGTGCGTGCTTCTTACCAAAGTCTTACCTCAGTCAGTCAGGTACATACTAGCTATTTTATATATACAGCTCATACCATTATTTTTAATCATGCAAAATATAACTGAAAAAACTGAATAATCGTAGGTTATCGTAGAAGACATTTTACATATTCAATAGAAAAATATTTTTCTTCGTTAAAAATATACATAAAAATCCAGCATAACTTTAACAATAGGCAAAGGCATAGTGCCCAACAATAAAATGGAATTAGTTTTCGTTTAACAATAGATTCTTTTCTCGTGCAAGCGTTATTGTAGACTCGTGATCGTTACTTATCGGGTAAAGTACAGTAAAGTGTAAATTAAAGTTTAACTTGTAATGCATAGTTATATGTAGGTCAACCTCATAATCGGAACCTTTACCGAATCGATTTTTTTAGTATTCTAACAATTCATATAATTTTATAAATTGTTATTGTTATATAGGTACTACCTATATAGGTAGTTATATAGGTACTAGGTATATAGATACTAGCTATATTATATAGATGGTCGCTAACCTGTAGAATGAAAGGGGTATTTTCGGAAGACGGTGAAATTTTAACAGAACAACCACACGTTTTGCAACGATGGTCGGAATTTTACAAGAAGATGTATGAATGTGATGACGGCTCAGTCTCAAGTAACAGCAAAACGCCGAATCTTGATGTAGCTGATGGCGAAATCAATATAAAAGAAATTGAGAGTGCAATCCGAAATCTACAGTTACTGTCGAGTGAGTTACTGCCGAGACTTGTTGTGGTTTTTATGCAATTTATGCTGGAAATCAGGAGTCGTTCCAGATGATTAGCGAGGTGCAGTCATCTCCGCAAGCCATAGGGTTATCAGTTTCTTTAGCTTGGATAGTAAAGTTTATGTTAAAGTATTAGCGAGAAGAATGCAAGAGAGATCAGAAAGGCTGTTGTGGGAGGCCCAAGGAGGCTTTAGACCTGGAAGAGGGTGTATGGATCAGATCGTTTCTCTCCGTATGATCACGGAAAAATTCTTGGCCGTTAACCAAAAAATTTTCTGTGCTTTTGTGGAGTTGGTAAAGGCATTTGACAGAGTTGTGAAAACGAAATTATTGGAGATGCTAACCCAGTACAATATGAGCGAACACTTGATGTAGGCTGTAAAGTCTCTTTACAGAGATCACTCAGCCTGCGTGCGAGTAGGAGCTGACAAGTCGCCGTGGTTTGACATCTAATCGGATGTTAAACAAGGATGCACCATGTCATCTTGGTTGTTCAATGTATTTGGATTGCTGTCGCCAAGGAGTAAAACAAAGTGCTATCGGAGTAAAAATAGGAGACTTGCGTGTAAATTGCCTGCTGTACGCAGATGATGCAGTGCTCATTGCACCATCAGAATGCGAGTTGCAGGTATTAGTCACTACTCTGAAAGAAGGGTGTGAAAACAATGATCTAAGCCTGAATACGAGTAAGGCAAGTTCTGGTATTTGAAAGAAATGAAGAAAGGACAAAATGCAAGATCAGTGCAAATGGTAAGAACAACTGAATGATGTGGTATATTTGGAAAGTATGTTCAGTAGAGATGCAAGATACGAGATGTATGCGGAAAGGAATATTGCTGCCGGTAACAGGATTAATGGTGCTTTGGGTGCATGATTGGATGGCGAAACGATTTATTAAAAAAAAAATATTATAGATTAAATATTTTGTTTTTCTAATTTAAAACATATAAAATAAAATCAGGAGCAGAGGGAACCTAGTGTTAAGACACTCCGTTCCCCACTTTCGGCCTAATTCTGGAGGTATTGCGTACTGAGTGGCGGAACTCAACGCCGCGCTTTTTCTCGACATCACAGCGAAGAAATGAAAATATAAATGTAAATAAATATTTCACTTCCTCTACTGGGGATAAAACCCATGATTTTACAGTCACACTTTGTGCCCCTGCGCTACGGCCGGCCTCTTTAAAACATATTATCATATATAGATAACACGTATAAAAAATTTACCCAGCTATTTTTTAAAAAAGTACCTACTAGTAGGAGGTACTTATTAGTATTTTATAAAATTTAATTGGTTATTTACAGTAAGCTCGTATAGACTTACAGTAAGCTCGCATCTCTGAAACTATTTTGAAGGTTTTATGGTTAGATTAAGGTTCTTGTACCACGCGTAAATATACAACAGAAAGTATTGTTTCAGTCAACGAAAACGAGTCAAAGATCTCTTTCGTGTCATATCATAATCATCTATTTTAAAAGAGCTATTATATGACCTCTAAATATTTCTTTTTTGTTGTAAAAGTACAAATTTGCGAATAATGAAAGTACAAAGGATTCCGCGGACAGCCGATTGTCTTAAGTGTCTATTATTAAAAAAATGTATCTGTCAAGTGTATCTTTTTATTAATACAACCAATAGTATATTATATATCATCGTTATACGCTTACAACATCTCGTCATCAACTTGCTGGTAACGGTCGGAGAATCAATTCTCGCTTGAAAAAACATAAAAAAAACTTATATTAAAAATAATAGTTATTAAAAGTTTAAAACAAATCAGGGGTGCTTTTTAAGTGATCTACTGACACTATGCATCTCGGGTTTTTTTACAATATTCTTAATTCAAATTTAAAAAAAAAATATTTTTCTAAAAACGTGCTTTTTAGTTTTATTTAACATTTTTTTTTTCATATTATTGCATTGTCATCGGTCTTTGATAGGTTTACAAAGTTCAAACCAATAAGAATGTTTCAAAGTCGGTCGAAATCAAAATGTTCAAAATTTCCTTTAATGTTTACGACCGAAGTTCATAAAAGGAGTGTTAAAAACATTTTCCTTTCTCTCTTGTCTAATACAGATGGTCTTCTTTCGAAGGGCAAATGCGACACACATTGCGTTTCCTTCACAAAGAAAATAATTTATAATATAGTCGGTATATTATTTGAACTGCTTTCTTCTTGCAAAAGTTCGTAACAAAATTTATTACTGCAATGTTGCTTAAAAAAAGTATGTACTGAGTGTAAGTATTGTTAATTTCTAAAATAAATCAGCTTCACGCTGTATCTCGCAAACAACAGGTAGGCAGAGGGAACCTAGAAACTACTGAATTCTGGAAGCATTGCGTGTTGATTGGCTGAACTCAACGTTGCGCTTTGCCTCGACACCAGAGCAAAGAAATGAAAATATAAATTTAAATAAATTTCATAATATGTCATTTCCTCGAGTGGGGGTCGAACATACAACCAACGTTAACGGTCACACACTTATACCTGTGCGCTACGACTGGCCTCAATTTATGTAACAGCGCATATTAAAATAAAAAATATAAATAGATTCCAATACTTCATGCAAAGATAGATAGAGGTAAATAATATATTTTAATATTATCAAGATCAATTCATAGAACTATGACTACATAAACTAAACTAATCTGAAATTCCATTAAACCCTCAACACTTGTCGCTCGTTGTAAGTGGCTCGTGATTCTTGCATAGTTAGATACTCTGAATAGAGTAACTCGTGTTCACGTAACGAACTCTCATAATATGTAACATATATGCAAATTATAAGGATTTTCATAATATTTCAACATATTATAAATTTTGTTTAATTATTAAGTTGTATTTAGTCGTTCGTCTTACAGTTAAAAGAGAATGCAGTCACTATGTACAGAAAATAAAATAAAGAATAATATATAGAATATCTATATGAATTTATCGTATTATTATTAAAAGTACTAGTAATTGTTTCTTTTTTACAATATAACAAGGTAATTTATTAACGATAACGAAAAAATTTAACATCATTAATACTTATCTTACCAATAAATATATTGTTAAGCTTGTATTCAATTTTCTTTTATGTATATATCTACTTTTCTATCATAAGACGTGACTATGCGTTTTGCAACCAACAATAAAATATCCTTCTAGATGATGAAGATCCGTAAAAATAACAAAAACATGCTCGTATACAAAGTTTATTTGTATATGTTTTTATTATTTCTGAGGCCAGTCGTGGCGCAGGGGCATAAAGTGTGCCTGTAAATTGCCTGGTTGTGGGTTCGATCCCCACTGGAGGAGATGAAATATTTATTTACATTTATATTTTCATTTCTTCGCTCTGGTGTCGAGTTGAGTCAACACGCAATGCCTCCAAAAATTAGCGGAAAGTGGGGAACGGAGTGTCTTAACAGTAGGTTCTTTCTGCCTACCCTGCAGTGTGCGGGATACAGCGTGAAGCTGAAAAAAAGAAAAAAAGTTTATTTTAATTGATTGCTAAGTGTACCGCAGCGATTCAAAATTGCCTATATATACTTTTTAACATATATGTAAAAAATGGGGTAATGTCTACATTTACCACAATAGAAACAATTGCTTACATAAGACAACTCGGCAGTGCTATCACCGCGAGCATTATGGTTATTATTAAAGCATGAAATAAGTAATTTTCTTTTCCCGATTGTTCCGCAACCTTTATAAAAAAAATATATTTTCTTATAAAAAAAAGGTTTTTTTTCTTAAAATAAAAAGAAAAATAAATGTCAAAAGTAAGATTAAAAGTAGTTGAAGTACTTAATGAGATGCTAGCGGTAGGCTTACAAAATTGTTTGTAGAATCCGCCTATCCTTATAAATAGCTAAAAAAGTTTTTAATTGTAGTTGTAGTTTTTAGTATAATAGTTTTAAAATCTTTTAGACCATTATTCGTTATTTAAATTAAATATATGTATACTGTATGTCTGTGTATAATTATTTCATACATAATTTATTAGGTTCAAAACTTTCACATAAAATTACCCCAACGTAATCATCTGAAAGCGAAGAGCTTTAGAGATACTTAATTTATCACGTGGCGACAACGTTAAAATGACTTAATATTTGGTAATATTTGACTAAATTCATAAAGACTTATTATTATCTATACATATTTGAAATATATAATATTTATTCTTAAAATGAATATATAAATAGTAAAATTAAAGTAAATTTTAAACAAATTCACCAAAACTGTAGATCGTACAAAATTTTTTTAAACGATATGGCTGTATATATTACATATACATTGCACTTAAAACACAGTAAACAACTTTTAAAATAAATGTTTTCCCAGCGTCATTAGCAAGTGCTATACGAGTACTCAACGGTTACAGCTGTTAGGTAAAATCTCGTCATCGTCGCTTTAATGGACCTATTTTTTTGCTGACATTATTTTTATATTTTTAAAATATTATACTTATTTCTCTGATATTACGAAACATTGTTATTATAGGTTTAATATTGTTGTGGGGCATCAATAAATTATTAAATTTAATAACTTTAATACACCTTAGTTTTATAACGCCATATTAACTTTTTAAATTTCGTTAGCGTCCCGTTGAGGATTAATTTCATAAAAGCTATTGCTGGCTGGTAGCGTAACTTTATAAAGAACTTAATTGTAAACATTTTTTAAATGTATGTGAGCGGTAAGCAGGTAAATAAGTATCTATTATGAGAGAGAGAATATATAGTATATATGGATATGTTGCCGTGTGATAACCTAAGGGTTCCTTATCAATCGGCTAAATAGACTTACTATGGTTCTATTCATGTAATTATTTTTTAATACATATTTAAAATATCTGCAGATTTTGTTATTCATAAGAAAAAAAAACCAATATAACACATATTAATATAATATAAAAAGTCTATATTATATAATATTATATTACTTTCATAATGTTAATATTATATAATATAGACTACAATATTATATACATAATGACTTACATATTAATAAAATTGAGTGTCAGTCTGTGTTTTTAAAATAACTCTTTTACCAAGTGCAAATAGTTATTTACACAAAAAAATTAAAATAAATAAACGATTTGATTTTTACTTTTATTCTTTACTCTTTGTCTTTGTGGATGTTTGTCTTCTTTTTTTGTGCTGGTTAATCTCCTAAACAGATGAACTGATTTTTATAGGACTCTCAGTGGAGGAAAGAGGAGTACTTTTTGACCGCGTATTCCCACGAGATCAGGATTTACGCGGGAAAACCGATTTTACCACGCGCCAGTACCTACCGCGCCTACCTACATACATACATGTGAAATATACAACCAAATACCTGTTTTATTAAATATTATACGATAAAAAAATTCTATTGATTCAGATTACAATTTATTTAGCGTATAACAGGATTTCCTAAATACATTTAAATAATATTTAAAAAAAATATCGTAAAGTCAAAGCAAGCGAAGGCGCGGGAAGGGTAGTTTTGAAATAAAATTATGTATCTAAATAAAAATATAGTAGTAAAAGTAGTAGTTATAAGACTTTTAAATAAAATATTCTATTTTGTATTTATAAAACGAAGTTAAGAGATGAACGTTTTGCCTATTAAAGCAATTGTGACTTCCGTCGGTTAATAATTCAACAAATACGTTGTGGAAGCGCGGGCAAAAACAAAAGTGGGTCAACTTCAGTTTCATTTTTTATTTTAAGCGAATGTTTTTTTTAATTTCATTACAATATCATTATTTATTTGAGGCCGGTCGTGGCGCAGCGGCACGAGGTGTGACTGCAAAGTCGACTGGTTGTGGGTTCGATCCCCACTCGAGGAGATGAAATATTTACTTAAATTTATATTTCCATTTCTTCGCTCTGGTGTCGAGGTTAAGCGCGGCGTTGAGTTCTGCCCCTCAACACGCAATGCCTCCAGAATTCGGCAGAAAGTGGGGAACGGAGTGTCTTAACACTAGG
>JAAIXJ010001845.1:27813-136350 GCA_013403705.1 Heliconius hermathena | reverse complement strand
TTTTCTCTTTTGCCGTTGAAGCAACAATTCACACATGAGAAAACGTCGTTCTACGTCTCTCGGCTTCAACTCATACGGCACCCAATGCCCTTGCTTTTGGATCATTCCTAACGCTTTTAAACGTTTTGAAACTGTTGACGCATCTACTTGTAACGTTTTCCCGAGCTCTACTAACGTCTGACATGGATCTTCTTCAAGCAATGCCTCCAATTCTTTGTCTTCAAATTTTGTCGGTGCTCCAGAACGCTCTTTGTCTTCAAGGTCAAAATCATTACTTTTGAAGCGCCTAAACCAGTCTCTGCTCATTGTATTCGACAAAGGATTGTCACCATATGTCTCAACGAGAATTCTGTGTGCTTCTGCTGCAGATTTTTTCTGAATAAAGCAATGCAATGAAATTCCCCGCAAAAGCACTTTATTTGGCACAAAAGTACACATTTTATATTTAATCCAAACCTCGGTCTATTCGTCCTGTATTAAATTATATCAATATTTAATTAAGTATTGAAAATTTAACAAACATTAAAAATATTGAATTGTAAAGAATTGTATGTATAAAGTGCACGTGTTTTATTATTTACGTTTAGCTCCGCCTGAATCGGTTTAGTTTGTGTTCTTTTGTTTCTAAAAGCTGACCTGATCGGGATGATTTTAGCTATAATATAATTTATGAAGATCTACTTAAGCTGTTTCATTATTATCAGTTCGATTTCTATGTAACCAAAGAATCTTATTAACTTTCACAGAGACACTTAATTTGAAATTTACACATACATCAGCTTCACGCTATATCCCGCACACAGCAGGGTAGGCAGAGACAACCTAGTGTCATAAGACACTTCGTTCCCTACTTTCTGCCGAATTCTGGAGGCATTGCATGTTGAGTGGCAGAACTCAACGCCGCGCTTTTCCCTCAACACCAGAGCGAAGAAATGGAAATATAAATTTAAGTCAATATTTCATCTCCCCGAGCGGGGATTGAACCCACAACCAGTCGGTTTTACAGTCACACTTTGTGCCACTGCGCCACGACTGGCCTCAATATAATTTAGTATATTGTTTATTAAAAATTTAACTTAATGATATTAATTATCAAGACTTCCTAATTTTGAATTAATATTGTGAAATATAATATGAGAAATTTCTCAAAAACTTACAGCAGGTAGAGCATGTTCATCAGAGTAGTCTTAATGATAAAGTGCTAAATAGTAAAAAAAAAATTAGCCTAACCTAATTAGAAGCTAGCGAAAATAACAACTTTTTCCTACAATGTTTGAACCAGTACATGTTCAAGTAAACTAGTTTCATAAGGCGGTAAATTAAAAGTCGAGCGGAAGCTATGACAATGAAATGTAATACTGTTGGTATTAGTACAATTTCTACATCAGTAATAAAGATTTATTTAGGATTTTAAAAATGCAATTTTCATAATACTTAGGTAGCTACAGATATTTTTTTAGGTTCACGATAAAACATTGCGTTAGGGAAGTGAGAGTATTAAAATGTATACATTGTTCTGCAATTGTAGTACTAATGTTTCCTCACAAGCTTAAATAAAATTCAGGTTCACCGTAAATTTAAACATTAAATAAGACAGTGCATTCTTCAAGTACGATAAAATTTTACATTTCTAACATTAGTTATACATACTCGTATTATACAAAATTTAAAAGATGTAGCAGATTTCTTTTTTATAATATTTTTAAAAGATTTGACCATTCTTTATTTATGTTACTTGGTTTGCGTAGAATTTATGACACATATTATTTTTAGTATTATATTATCATCCATCACTCTGAACAGTTTTTGCTAATACATACACCAATTCATTATTATTTATTATTTAGCTGGCTTATTATACAAGGTCAGGTGTCTGAATAGTCTAGATTTACTAGTAATTGATTTTTTAAAGTTGAACGCATAAAATCTATCAAAAGCGCGTTACCGTAACACGTCTAATATATTATAGGTAACAGGTGTTATTTTTAAATGATATTTTTTTAATTGGTGCATGTTTTCCATTGAGAATAAATGATATGATATATGTGTAAATTTTACCAAGATATTGAAAATATCTTTTAAAAAAGAAATCCCAATACGACACACTAATAGACTTTTTAAACATGTTAAAATGTTAAATAAAAGCTTATAAAGTAGTTTATTCATCAATTACACGTCAGCTGTACTTCATTTTGAGTTGACTTCCCAGTGATACTTAATACGACATCCGCAGTGTTTTAAATTATTATTCGATTATGACAGGTTGGTGCGTGGTTGAATTAAAAAAAATTAAAACCTATTGAATTATGGAATGATATAAGAAATGACATTTACACCTCTCTATCACCTCTATACTTATCACAGGCGTTCTTTACAGGACAAACACTATCTATGCATCATGGCTTCTGATTCACCGGATCAAAATCTGACGCAGTATTTTAGTTTATGCAACGATTTTATACACGCAGCTAGATTGAGGGACGGCAATGTTCTGATACACTGGTAAGCATTTTCATAAAATATCGTAAGTATATTATACGAGTTATAAAAAATACTGCTATTATCAAGTTTAAAGGACAACTATTTTCTGCGCTTTCCCTTTCAATGAACCAGAAACACTCCCCGTCAGAGATAAATAGGTCAAGGTATGTCGATCCGTTGGCCTTAAACTTAAATTTTATATGAAAATTAAGACACAATGTGTGTTTCAGAAATTTATCTTGTATTATTTATTATTTAAATAACATTAAAATGTTTTTGAAAGTAAGGGACTTCTTGTTCTTATCAGCAACGACGCATACGAACTAACCTGTTTTTAATTTATCAACTAACTTTTGATATCGATTAAGGAGGTTAAGTTTTGAACTTTGGAACATATCGAGAATTCTATAAAAAACTTTGGACCCCTTTTTACAAAAATTACGCGGACGGGGGAGTATGAAATTTTATTTTATTTTACTTAAAGTTTATATGTAGAAGTGTAGAACGCTTATATTTTTCAATAAGACATACACGTTGCTATGACAACACATATTATAATAACCGTCAACGGGTCCTCTAGTATAATAATAATGTCTTCATATTTTATTATTCGTGCAGAACGTGGCTGTTTCGTCAGTACTAAGCACGCAAAGTTGTAATATCCCACAGTTGAATCCTGAGCATTCAATGTAAAGCTAAATTATTTCTTAATTATTTTGTACTTGATAATATTAAACATATATCCTTAAGTAAAAACTATATAGTGAGTAAAAATTTATGTAAAATATATTTTATATAAAATATATTTTTAAGGATATCGTTCTATTATTTTTATATTAAAATACCCCTCAACCCTCAATACCTCAACATCTGTCATATTTACATACACGAGCTCAGGCTAATCCAGTACAAATAGGGGTATTTTGTAAGGCTGATTTGGCTAGCAACCAAGTCGATGTTTTTATTCAGTTAAATCTACATCTACGTCAATGCCGTCGTAGCAAAATTAAGATATGTGTTCAAATCTGACTGTGAAGATAGTAGTTTTCAATTATTTTCAATATTGATACAGCCAACTTGTAGGAGTCTAGGATAGTGTCTGAAGCAATTGGACAATTTGATTAGAATGAGAGCAATAAACTATGATGGAATACATGAAAACATTTAAGATAAATAGCAGTCGCTATAAACAAAAAAAGAATGTCAAAGATTTATAAAAAAAGTTTCGTAAAATTCAAGAAAAGAAATAAAAAGAAATATTTACCTTATTTAATATATATATAGTAATTAATAAAAAAAAGTATACATATACGTATGAAAAAATAAAAAAAACCCCATGAAAACTAACAAAAAAATTTTTTAAATGCTTGAAAAATATCACGCAAAACTCTTAAAAGACCTTATTATAAGCATGCAAACAATTTAATGCCCTAGTTCCAACAGAAATGCGGAAAAAGCTACTTTTACGTTTTAATTAGTTTCCGTATAACCGACCTCGACACGTTGAGTTGTGATGAGTGCAATGGACAATGCAGATTCGTCTTTGTTTTTCGCAATCCCTTCAAAATTTTAATACATTTGTGATATTTAAACATAAGACATATGTTTAAGGTTTTCTCCAAGCTGTACACGTAATAATAGAATAGCGAAGTAATTATTTGTTTTACCATTACATTGGTCTAAACCGAAAACCAAATAGATTTAACCTGCTTTTTGACAACCGGCCTATATATACGTCTTGTACTGATTGCGGCATCACATATTTCATTTTATTTTTGTGTTTGATTAACTTAAAGTGAATGGTAAAGTTGGCACTACCACTGTACAACAATGGATACATAGTATACGATTAAACACTAAACAAGAAAAAAACAAAAAAAAATTCGTGGACACAACGCTGTTCTTGGAGATATAACAGAACAATTTATTATTAATAAAAAATCACACGAGACAAACATCGCACGAGAGCGAAATTATTGTTTATATTAGAATATAATGTGCATATTACAATGTGACTTCATATCTTTTATTGAATATTCTATCTTTCAAAAAAAAATATTTTTCAATGTTTTTTTCTGGATCTTTTTTGATCACTCACACAAATGCAAAACTCAGCGTAAACTCCACGAAATCTACCTATTTACGTATCTTTTAATTTTGTTAATACATTTTTATATAATTAAAAAATATGACATTTAAAATTTTAAATATTTTAAATCACATCGAGAGAAAATACTAAGAAAATAATTATCTTAAGAAAAATGAAAAGGCTACTCTTGCATTGTATCGTTGAGCAACAAGGGTATGCTTGAGGCATTCTTAACACGCTGTTGTGCGCGACCTTTTGTACCTCTGAAGCTATACAGAGCGGTAGATATTATTGTTTAAAATATTCTTGGCAAAGTATTTTATGCTTCTAGTTTCTACATAAAAAAATGTTGATAGTAGATTCGTTTGAGCTATCTTGTTTTTAGGTAGGGGATACACCAGTAACCGAAAAGAACCAATTATCTATTTTTTTAATATCCAAAAAACAGAGAAATAAATAAAATATAATGATGATATTTATAACAATATATTTTTTTCCCGCCATTATTTTAATTATTTAACAATTAAAACGCACTAATTAATTATTTAACAATTAAACATTTTACATTTAGCGAAATATTTGCATTTTTTTAAATTTTTAATATATTTTAATTGTTAAGAAGTGAAGCACAATGTATTGCTTATAATTTTTTTAGTGTGATAGCTATTTTTTTTTATTAAAAATTGAAAAAGATATCTTTTAACTAATTACTTATTAAACTATTTGAACTTATTTCAAAAATCTTGAAATATGCTACTTATTTATTTAAGACAGGATATAAGGCACTGAATTATGATGTTATATAATATATGGGGATCTTAACAATTCGGAGACGTATGTAAAAAAAATACGATAAAAAGACATTGCTGTATAAGATGGACCCACAGAAAAATAATTTCCAATAAATAATAATTAGAAATAACAATTTATTAATATTAGAACTTTTTTTGTTCCACTGTATCCTCTAAACTCTTTATTCTTATAGTTTGGCGGGTATGTCTCGGAGTGTGACCGTAGCTGTGGCATATATTATGTCAGTGACGCCGCTGACGTGGCGTGAGGCCTTAAAAGTAGTTCGCGCTGGGCGTGCCGTTGCCAATCCCAATCTAGGATTTCAACGACAATTGCAAGACTTCGAAACGTACAAGCTGGTAGAAGTAAGTCATTTAGTTATATATATACTTATACCAAAATATACGTAAAACTCTTTGATGCCTTAAAAGACAGTCGTGGCGCAGTGATACAACGTGTGACTGTAAAACCGACGATGATCGATTCCCACTAGGGGTAATGAATTATTTATTTTTTTCATTTCCTCTGCTCCTCTCATCGTTTCCCGACTGTTCTGCAAACAAAGCAAAGCACGACGTTGAGTTCGGTGAATATTCGACAGAAAATGGAGAATGGAATGTCTTAACACTAAGTTAGATCCCTTTAAATTACAGCATACGGCGTGACGCAAAATAAAGAGTGGGCTAAAAAAGAGTCTTTAAATATTTTGCAAAGAATCCAGTTGTAAAATGACGCTTTGATACTGGCCAAAATGATTTAAGCGAAAATGCAATAGTCGAGCAAGTTTAAATTTAGCGCATAGGTAGATTTTTATATAAGAATATGTCAGAACGATTGTAGCATATCTAAATCGTCACGTCGCGTCGGTGCTTTCAGAGTGTAAGCTTAAAAATTTTACAAACTGCATTACCAATGCCAACTCACATGGAAGACTAAGATTAAAAACATGCGGGAATAACATAAATAAGCAAATGTAATCCCCCATAACGTGTCAGAAAAGTAGGGACGGATATTGTAAGTGCTATAGAACTTACAAAATTTGTTGAAAATGTGAATAAATGAACTAAGTAAAATCATAAATTTGAGTACGAAAAAATATATTTCTCAAATTTTACGTAATTACTCAAGATGCGCGGCAATGAGCAATGCATTCATTGAAGTTTTCGATGACACATGAACAAATGCTAACCAAACAAAGCATCCGTCTAATAATGAGAATATTATCGTAAAAGAACTCTATTGAACGCCAAAATGGATAAATCACATATACTGTATGTAAAAATAAATCTTACACTAACAGAAAATATATTTTTACTTTACTAATCCAAACAGCTCTATTACGTATGGAATCTAATATTTTTAATCTAATATTATATACCTACTTCGTGATTTAAACCTTACGTATCAATTTTTCGATAGATAAATAGTGATACTTAAAAAGTATTCGAATATGGCAGGCTGTAATCGATTCCCATGTAGTCGACACCCACACGAGAAATGAAATATTTATTTAAATATATACTTTCATTTCATCGGTGTCGAGGTAAAGCGCGGCGTTGAGTCCCGCCATTCAACATAGAATACATCCAGAAATCTGCGGAAAGTGAGAAGCGTAGAGTGTTAGCACTGTGTGCCTACCCTCCTTTATGAGGGATGGGATATAGCAAGGAGAAAAAATTAAACTTTGGTAATAAACATGCTTGACTCAGTCAGTAGGCAATACGCAATAAGGGGAATATTAGTGTTAAAGTCACGAGTAGTCAAACGTGCACAAAGTAGGTGCAGGGAGCTTAATTAATTAAGTCGCCGCGTTTAATCGGCAAAGTGATGCTACAATCAGTGCGCCATTCGTTTCATTCTAATTACATCAGTATTATGTAATACTGCGGTTTTGTAGCACACTCTATGGGAAGTGCTTTTGGTGGAATTAAATTTTCCAATATGTATAAGCACTGTAGCTTTTTGTTAGATCTAAATAAATATTTAAATTTTTAAATTTGTTATATGATATTTAAACTATTTGTCGTTAATATTTTTCATTAGTTATTACATTTTGGGTTGTAATCTTAACCTGAAAGAATTTAAAATATTTTTATACTTCCAATCAGGTTTAAAATTTTATCTTCAAAGGAAAAGTCCTTTACGACCATGATCTATTATCTCTATAATAGGTCTAAAGTGGAGAAGTCGGTACACAAATAACGAACACATAAAAAAAGGCTTTAAGAGAAGGCTGTCAAAAAATCGTTATCAAACGAAGAATCCACATTCCCATGCTTATCATATCATATAAAACCTAACTTTTTCAAAATAAAACGAAACCTAACCAGATGTTACCGTAGTAGAGGGCCAGAAAATAGTTTAGATAACCCACATAAACTATCCGATAAAACAGCATTTCAACTTTCATAAAAGTGATATTATTACGAATAGATTAAATTATAGACTATTCCCCTATAGTTTATTGCCACTAATATTTTATTAGATGTGTACACGCACTTTAATCTAGTATTCTTATATTTCGATTATTAGAATCTATTTTATGCGTGCATCGGTGTTGTTTGTGATTCAGTAACGTTCTGTCACAAAATTGCTAAAATAGTTCAAAACGAATCGAACAACAGTGAGACTTTTGTTCAAATTTAATTGGAAGGAGATACCGATCCGTTATTCCGTTATTTAAATTCCAATTATTTTTTTCTCAGTTTTGCGCTGAAATCCGCATGTATCATAGTACGAAACCCTCTGCTTACTCTGATACAGATGTCTCATACAGATGCTCTCCACTTTCCGCCGAATTCTGGAGGCATTGCGTCTTAGTAGTGAAATTCAATGCCGCGCTGTCCTCGATATCAGAACAAAGAAATTAAAATATTAACTATTTCATTTATTTCGTCATTGTTTAGTAATCGAACCCACAACCTGTTGCGTTTACAGTTCATGCTTTTGAACTTTAGCCTCAAATTTTAAATAAAGACATTTATTTACTCAGTAACTTAGTGAACGTGTCACTAGGTCCTTTACCCTTCCCGAAAAGTAGTTAAATTTAAATGTGAATAGAAAATGATTAATAGAGATATTTATCATTAATTTTTATTGTTTTGTATAGGAACGGAGACGTCTTAAAGAACGTTACCCCTCCTTGGCACTGGCAGACAGCGATGTTGCCGAATGTCGGGTGATGCTTGACTCCTACCAAACTATGCTCAACCAGCGAACCATATGCGAAGGGAAATGCTCGATGGGCAGACAATGTCCCACTGGTACGTAATGTATTAGGCGGATATTAGCATTTAGATAACCCGTATCGCAGTTTTGATTTTCTTTGATTTGCAATTTGTTTACTTTTATCTTCCAATAAACCAATGACAATTTTTGAATATAGGGGAAAGGTGAACGATATGATCACTTTAAGGGAGAATACTTGTAGTTTACATGATATTGAAATTATTATGGATTTGACCACCTGGCACATCAGAAAGGTCGAGTTTATAGATCTAACGTTATAATATTTCACGTTAAAGGATCATCAGGACACTGGGGTGTCCCACATGATCTCTACTGTGTGTATGGATATGAGATGATCCAGGATCTTTCTACCTACGGACATATGTATATTTGAAAAATCGTTCAAGTGCGAGTCGGTCTTGACCCCTTGGTGGTCAAGACCGACTCTTATATTATTTTGTGAATCAATGGGAACGAGACATGGAAAATGAGTTATTAAAGTTAACAAAGTTAAATTTGCACATTATTAACATGAAAAGAACTACAAACATATCAATATATTTCCATTTTTTGAATTTCTTCTGGAATTGTTGTCCACGAGAAATATAGTATACTCTTATGTAGGAATACTCTATAGGGTTTGCATTTTATTTAATATCATCTTGTACACCTTTCCTCTACCTACTTTAATGTTTATTATGATGAATGCATAATTATTATCTTTCATGTTAATGTTTTTGTTGAACCAGCAGTATATTCTGATGAAACACCAGAATTATTATATTATTAGAGATCAGCAGTGGGGCAGGGGCACATAGTCTAACTGTAAACGCGACTGGTTTTGGGATCAATGCCCACTCGAGAAAATGCAATATTTATTTTAAATAAAATATGAATAGGAAATTTATTTAAATTTATATTCCCATTTCTTCGCTCTGGTATCGAGGCAAAGCGCGGCGCTGAGCCACTCAACACGCAATTCCTCCAAAATTCGCCGGAAAGTGGGGAACAGAGTATCTTAACACTAGGTTTTCTCTGCCTACTCTGTTGTGTGGGGGATACAGCGTGAAGCTGATCTATATATAGCAATAGGAAAAAGCGTGACAAATAGATGAATAGGAAGTGTTCAAATTTAGCTGATTTAATACGATTCACTGAGATACTTATTAGTGTTCTAATTATATTCTAATTATATACCTAGGTGTATTATATCATAAGTCAACTTTATATTTATTATCTTGTGTTTAGAATCTAAATTTGTGGATTTGAATAAGTAATTTATTTAGAAAAGGTTTTATGAAATTTCAACATTTAAATAAAAAATATTTTAACACATTTCATTAATAATCGGCCTGGATGGATTTTGTTATTTTGATTATACATATAATATTTATCAAAGTATATGTCTTGTTAATTTATAAAATTATAAGCAATAAGAATTTAGCAAAAACATGTTAATTTTTTTTTAAATAAGGGTTGTTACTGGTATATTGCAATCCCATGTTACCTACAAAAAAATTGGTCTTGATTTGAAATATTATTTTCAACTTATTTTCTAATCTACTGATAGATATTATCAAATATAACAACTGATTATTGATTGTAAAAATTAAATTATTTTCATAGAACTTACATACAAAATATTTCTTAATTTGTTTTTATTATTGATCTTATCCAATATTTTAATAGCTCCTCGAAAACTTGTGAATTTTCGTCATTAAATAACATAATGCAACATACTCATATAAATTATATTATACCTCCTAGATTGGTTCTATTAGTAACGTTACTATAACTATTGTCTTTCGTAGGTTGTTAACAGTTTTCTAGAATTATAAATAAATTATGACTACGCACATTTTATTTCTTCTTTGAAAACCCTTTTAAAATAAAAATATATGTAGATTTAGTAACATTTATAGAAAATACTTGACGACATTTTGCAGTCTTGTCGTGACAATTTACTACAATGTAATAAAATATATAAATTAAATATTTCTTGTCTGTGAGATTTGCAAAAATAATTTCGATTTATTAAATCTTGATAAACTCTATGTGCATAAATTTGACATTTTCATTTAAGATCTAAAGGCATAACTTGAATCAGATTAGCGTTCCTCGGAAACTCTTAACACAGTTGCAGGAACTACTTCCCTAAGATCTCCAAATAATAATTTCATTTGTCTCCAACATAAATGGTAATTATGGTTTACAAAAATTTATTTTTATTAAATCGTTTTAAGCACTTTACACGTTTGGTGGTCGAAATAAATATCATACTATTTTCTGTACTGTTTAAAATTTTGCACATCATTTGTGAGCAATGAATACTTAGATCATTAAGAACAAGACTTACAGTAGACTTAAAGTTTAGTTTGTATTGAGGCCAGTCGTGGCGCAGCGGCACGAAGTGTGACTGTAAAACCGACCGGTTGTGGGTTCGATCCTCACTCGAGGAGATGAAATATTTACTTAAATTTATAGTTCCATTTCTTAGCTCTGGTGTCGAGGTTAAGCGCGACGTTGAGTTCTGCCACTCAACACGCAATGCCTCCAGAATTCGGCAGAAAGTGGGGAACGGAGTGTCTTAACACTAGGTTCCCTCTGCCTACCCTGCTGTGTGCGGGATGCAGCGTGAAGCTGATTTAATTTAATTTTTATTGATATAAAGTGTAAGATAAACACATATAGGGCTTTAGCTATCTTGTACACGTGCTGTGTACATATATTTTTAAATATTTACAAATTTGGTTTAATTTATTTTATATATAGGATGTAGCTTTTTCAAGTATTTATTTCTGCTTTATACGCTATATCATATCGTCCTTTGTAAATATTGGTTTGCACTTTTATAGACACATTACACGGCTAAACAAAAAGTCATTTAGGATAAGCAGCTTCGTAATTAAACACGAAAGTCTAGTTTTCTAGTTTTGGTTTTCTCACTGTTTGCAATGACTTTTCTAATATTTTTTATTTCGTATGATATAACAGTACTCGTTCATAGGAGTGTGCAGAACGAGTTCGAAACGTCAGCCGCGACCGCGAAGGCCGTCCACAGCGTCAAACGCCGGTGACTCTACCGGAATGAAGAGATCACCGTCCACCCTGTCCACCACGTCCACTGCGTCCGGCTACCGGCCACGATCCTCGCCTGCAGGTCTTTATAGTTATACTGGAGGTAAATGTCAAACAATATGAACGAATTGATTTTTTTTGACAATTTGTTGAATGTCGTTTATTTTCAACTTCTAATACTATATCTTATATGGATTTAAAATTGTTAGATATGAAAATAAGTTAGCAATTTCATAGAGTATGTGCTGATTGCGCTAGTTCCATCGCGGCCAACGCGTTCGGCGTCAGGGTTATCGGTGACTCGGGTGACTGATCCTGGTGGCGGAGGGTCAGCGATGGCGGTGGGAGGGTCCGAGTATTCTAGGAGACGAGCTGCTTCAGCCCCAGCGACTCCAGCACTGTCCCCCGCGTCCTCACCCCCCGGGTCGCCACACCGCGCATCTCACAGGTGGTTTCAATTTACTAATCATATATTATGCTATTAATAATATATTTATCTTAATTTTATAGTTTTAACAGGTATTTACTAATCGGTACTATTTAGATTGCAATCACGAAAGCATCTACATAGAATATCATTGTAAGTATGGGTTATTTATACACATACTTTACACGTAAAAAATATTATAGAATAATTTGTTAAAGTGTGGTAGAGTCACGTCGCCAGCAATGGCAACACGCATGGGCAGACTCGACCGGATTATTACCACCCCCGGCATTTAAAACCGGCGTGAAGTAGTGGCTTTTTGCCACTGCGTTTCGCATCAGGTAATGCCGGGCTCCGGCGTCTAACCCACCTTACAGGCAGGCAACGCACATGTAGCTCCTCTGGTGTTGCACGGGGTCGTGGGCGGCGGTAATCACTCCCGGTGACCCGCAAGCTCGTTTGCCTTGTCTTTTTCATAAAATAAAAAATTGTTAAAGAATTTGTACGTACATTTGATTTGATTACAAATTCTTTAATCGGTTTAAATATAAAGCCAATATAATTGCAAGACGAAGCAGTGATTAGCCCACATTGAAGACTGACACTATTGGAGGAACACATTGAAGGACGTGTGACAGTTTTTAATTTCAGTATGTTGAAAAAAGAAAAATTGTACATTTTTGTATATTAACAATGGATGGTGCAGAGATAGAAGGGTGAAACTCTAAAACGACGGTTGTAGGTTCTATTTCTGCTCGGGGAATGAAATATTAAATATTTTCATTTCTTCACTCCTGTAACCGGGCAAATGAGCTGAGTTCCGCCGCCACTTTTTTAAATTAAATTAATATGTTGCTTAAATATTTTATTTTATTTTAATTTAAATTTCACTTTAAAAATTATGCAATATCACTTAAAAAATGCCATACAATGATTCGTTTTTGTTCATCTACTCACTTCTACCTCAGCTTTATAAAACATCCAGATATAATACACATTCAAGAAACTTACCATCTGGTTTGGTGTACCGAGATCGAGTAACAGCTCGACTCGAGCTGTAGAAACATAGCACAAATATACATTACAGGGCAAAGACAATGGGCACACTCCCATCCAACTTACTTCAAAAACAAAAAGTCCATTGTGCTAAATCATTTCATATCTGTTTTATGTTGCTTTTATTTCAAGAGGCAGTTGTGCATGGGTCATACCTACAGTGAACTGGGAGCCCGACCCGTTGTGATCACATCACGGGTCTGTCTGTCATGTCTCCAGTGTCACCCGCGCAAGGTTACCGTCATTTTCTTTTGTTTATTGTTTCTTTACACCCCGGAGCTTGCTCGATTAAATTTTGTATTGTTCTTATTTTATATATAATACGTATATATATTTTTTTCTTTATCGTAGATCTCAGTTTTTTATCGCATCCAATAAATCATAGTTTGTTTTATTTTTTTTTCATATTATTCTGACATTTTAATATAGTCACTAAACTAAATATTATATATTATTTTATTATATTGTGTGGAGTTTTTAAGACTTTGTAAGAGTAAATACGGTAGGTATTTGATTTTGCTATCGACGGTGTTCTTCATGTAAATAATAAATGAGCATTGTTATAGTAAAGAGTCTCGCTTTAAAAGGCGGCTTCTCTTGGCTTCGAGGTGAGAGTCTTAGTGGAGTGCCTGGTTCGAGTGTAACCCCATTTATTATAAAAAGTTATTTTATCTTATTTATCGAAGCCGTGTAGGTGTTAGATATCTAAAAGATAGATGAATGTTTGTAGTCAGAATTTTTTATTAAATTTTTTACAATCTTATAGATATTTTCAATTTTTAACTAATATTTTTTCTTAAATTTTACCTTTTAAGAAATTCTTATTTAATTACTCTGATGTCACGGTGTTCGTGAGTCTTTAGGCATGATGTTTTTATTATAGTTTTTTTTCCGTAGCTTCGAAATTAACAGAATATATGTACCTAATTATAAATTTTTTTGCTACTCTAGTATGGATTTAAAATTAATACTTAATAAATATTTTCACCTTTAAGAAATCTATTAATATGCTGTTTAAAATTTCGATTTACTTTTTTATATAAAAAATAAGAGAGTAGCTTATATATAGTCTATAGTGAATTTGTCTCTTATTTATCAAGTAAGTTTGCTGTTTTAGATTAGTGACCTAGTAACAATATTCTTTTAAATAGGCTTAAAATATATATATTTTTTTTTATTTGGGCCAGTCGTGGCGCAGCGGCACGAAGTATGACTGTAAAACCGACTGGTTGTGGGTTCGATCTCCACTCGAGGAGATGAAATATTTACTTAAATTGATATTTTTATTTCTTCGCTCTGGTGTCGAGGCTAAGCGCGGCGTTGAGTTCTGCCACTCAATACGCAGTACCTCCAGAATTCGGCAAAAAGTAGGGAACGGAGTGTCTTAACACTAGGTTCTATCTGCCTACCTTGCTAGTTGCGGGATACAGCGTGAAGCTGATTTAATTAATTTTTTTTTTAATATTTTTTATAACTTTGTAAATTATATTTTTTTACAATCTTCTTATAAATTAATATTTTTCAGGTCTCGAGCGTTACAGCGATGTTCGTAGCACACGCCCCAGCGAGGCGCGCCCGCGCACTGCGCTAAACGAATTTGACGTCCGCTTTACTTTATACTAGACTTGGGCGATTCAACGATCATACGAAACGAAATACTAATGGAATATTCGAATTATTAATATACGAAGATTTGATACTAATATTCAGTAAAATATTAAAATAATAGTGTCCACGTATTGTAGAAACTATATTTTCAAATTACTTTATAGATAATTTTAACATTTTTTAATCCACACTTAGAAAAGAAAAATACTTATTTAGAAAACGTATAAAAATTTGAATGTAGGGACTCGAACCACTCCAGGAGGCGCGGGTTCGACTCCCGCTACGTTCAAATTTTTATACGTTTTCTAAATAAGTACTTCATAGATTTTTTTTCTTTTGGTTTTATCTATAATTGGCTATTGATTTTATAAATTATTATAGCGGCTATATATATATAAGTAAATGTGTTATATATAATTACAACATTTTAATGTATATTAGTAGTTAATTAATAACTGAAGGCTGTGGTACAATGTACATTTTCATTATCGAATGATACATTAGTTTTGTAAGCAATCGCCCACAGTGTTAACATCCCACTGAGTCCCGATATGATGCTGTGTTCAGAGTAAACTAAGCGTACCTTCTATAATAATTATAGCCTATTAGAAATCGATTATGCTTTCAGCAGCCGAAGGTCAGTATTTTCTAAAAGTTATTTAACGTGAAATGTTCTCGAGAAATTCTAATTTGATAGGAAAATGTAATTATTTACATAAAGTTGTTATTTTGGGCAGCAGGTATGTAAATGCCTTACCTTCGGCTTTGTTAAACTTCTATACGAACGAGATCGATGAACTCTTGAATTAGGGTCGCAATAATGTGATTGAAAATACATCGAAACTTTCTTAATGAAAAGCTGTTATAAGAATTCAAATCTTTCAAATTATAAGTCGATCACAGTTAATAATCTGTTGTTGCATAATTTTGTACCAGATCTAAAAAAAATACTTAAAACAAAATATAACATTTACAAAACAATAAACATGCCAAAGAAATATGTTTATTAAACATAATTATTTCTAATCTTGGAAAATGTAGAGATTATTACCAAAATACCATTGATATAAAACCATGTTAAATGATATTTTTAAAACAAAAATCTATAAGGAAAGAGAATAGTGTCTAAATAATATATTTACATATATTTTGTCACTGAAAATATTATACGTCTGAATTAAAATTGATTAAGGTAGAGGTACCTAAATAAATAAACGTACGGTATTCTACGTTACTTACTGTACTGTAGCTTCATATATAGCAGGCAGGCAGGCTATAGCAGGATAGGCAGAGGGAACCTAGTGTTAAGACACTCCGTTCCCATTAAAACATTTCCGTTAACCACTTTCCAACTCTTAATCAACTTCTGGAGGCATTGCGTATTGAGTGCCAAAGAGAACAGAGCGAGGAAATGATAATATTATTTTTTTTATACACTAGTGGGAATCGAACCCACGCTCTGCAATGAATACTTACTACTGGCCTGACTGGCCTCAACGTTACTTACGCTAAAACATAAAAGGTCTTAAACCTATTCTAAATATTTATTTAGATATAGGTAAACATATTGATATATGTAGTAATAGTAAGTTAGCTCTGCCTATCCTGCTCTATGCGACAAAACGGCTAGCTAGAAAATATTATTATGCAGATCAATTGGTGTAAGTGATCATTTCATTGTACCTTTGTGTAATATGTATCTTATGCTCAAAAAATCTAACATAACCTATACGCTTAAAGCTTTTTTGTGCAATTGTGATGCACCGTGTAATTAAAAAGGGCATTCTTTATAATGTCCGGACATGACCAAAAGTATTTGGTATAAAATAATACTTATGTAAAAAAATATTATATATATAAATTATTTTATACTTACTAATAATTTATTATTCTAAAAAAGATAAAGACCAGCCTGACGTATTCATATTTGGTATTATGTGCCCCGACAATTTAATTAATTGAATAGTTATTATCAAATTGCCATCCTCATTATCTCATTATATACATATAATGCCCGGTCATTATGAAAAATAACCCATTATCCACTCGGTCCATAACATATAGTAGACCGAGAGGCGAATTGGATCAATTTTTTTTGAGAATATGTAAGTTATACTATGGAATACTATATGGAACTTATATTAGTGAAATACAAATCATTAATAATCTAGCTACGTATAAAACTTAAAATTATTCATAAATTCTCCAAAATAATTACATGAAACCCACAAGACAAAAATATCCAAATCGCCCACATTTTCGCGGCACCATTTTTCGCATCTATGTCACTAAATTCAATCATAAGGAACCAATCTTGACCAACCATTCCAATTTCTCTATTGAATTTGTGCTCAATGTATTGACGTTCCGCGAATTCCAATGCAAAGTCACTTTAGTTGTAATTCCGAAGCCACGACTCGCTAAGTTCAGTAAACCTTGTGCTAAAATCTTGGGTTGTGCTCTTGTGCTCAGTCATTAGATGAGACACTTCTGTGGTCTCATCTAATGATGGCTGCCCCCCACGTGGTTTAATGAAACCCCTGGAAATAGTGAATCTTTCTAAGGTTTTGTGTATGGAGATTTTAAAATCTCAGCAGCTCGAGGTAGGGTAATTTTTTTTTCAAGACTTTATTTGTGGCATCTTTAATTTTTTCTTGATACTACTGTCCCGCATTTGTATTTATTTTGTTCGTACCGTCTACCTACAAAGAAATAAAAAATGTATATTAAACTTAAATATTCTATAATATCACGTGTTATTTTATAACACATTTTAAAAATGTGATCCACTTTGCCCCCGATAGTATGATCCGAATAACCTCATATTAAAGATTTTAAATAAATATTTTGCGCTTTTACCTATCACATTATTGTTAAAAACTTACATATTTTCTAAAATAGGCTCTTTTTCAATCAATATAAAAAATATAACTCAAAGTTAACATAAGTCCTTAGAATAAAATTCAAAGAAAGTCCTTTTGTAATAAAATTGTAAGTACTTACCTTAGATGAATGCCAAAAATGTAACATGCCCAATAACCTGAATCGTTGTCGAGCAGCACTGACACAGATGTAATCAACAAATCAAAAAACTATCGTTGACGAATGATAAGGGAAAGTAAGTCGCTATACGTTTTTATTATTTGTCCTACGTTATTTAAAATATCAAAAAAAATCTTATATTGATCCGTTTCGCCTCAGTCTTCTCTATATAATGAAAACTTGGAACTTTGAGTCTATTTTATTATAATATTTGCAAAACTGCGCATTAGTTATTACAAATCTATATTATATGCTAGTATAGGTACGCAATGATTCTAAATTAATTTATACTGTTAAGATTTCTGTGAAAAGTTGACGGTTGTATATTGCGTCTGGCTGGTTCAGACTAAAGGTGTTAATGCTGTGCTCTTAAAATCTTATTCCTAATATAAGTATGTACATATTACCTATCTCTCTTTACTACTAGCGCTAAGCTTCTCTCTTTTAAATATCTTCTAAAATTAAACACTATACACATAGACAAAAGTAGCCTTTTTAAATCTTCTCTAATATACCTAAATACCAAATTTGTCATTTTCAAAAATATTAGGTTTTACAATATTATTTTAAGTAGTATTATATTTTTATTTATTATATAATTTTAAATTTTTTGCTCATAATTATTATGAATTTTTATTCACATTTATAATATAAGGTTATTGAGCAAAGCGACACTTACGCTTAACTGTAAACTCACATTCTTTGTCCTCGGACAAAGAATGTGAGAGGACAAACTTCGCTTCGGAATTAAAACGGCCAAGTGTAATTAGTCAGGCCGAGTGTAATTTTATATAACACTAGCAGCCCACTCGCGGTTTCGCCCACATACCACTTATAATTATTTTATTATGCTGCATTTGCCATAAGATAATCTATATAATCGACGAAATCGGCGGCAAGGGCGCCACCCGTGGGACTAGCCTTTAATTTACATTTTCTCGATAAATATACGTCGAAATTACATACTATAAAAACCGAAGATTATCTTCATTAAATTTCATTGATGATGAAATAACGTACGCTCGTAAGTTCCAATTACATGCGAAATAAAAATCGATGAAATATCACCTTACAATTTTCAATTATTTTTTGTCACAAAATGCCTTATTGTCACTTATTTATAAGATATAGATATATGTCGCGGACTTTTTTTTAGAAGTAATAAATTACTCCTAAAAAGCATTTAATGATTTAGTATGTAATATTTTTGCCATACAACGTATGGACATATAATTAACTGTTTTTGCAGCGCACGCGTTTATAGCAATTCCATGGCGTTTCTTATTATTGTCATTTAAGATTAACTAAGACTTACACTGTAATGTTATATAGCCTACAGCACTTCTGAAGAATACAGCTTTCATACAAAATAAAAAGAAAGTAAATCAGACCAGTAGATCCAGAGATCTTAGTTTAAACAAACAAACAAACTCTTTCGCTTTATTATATTAGTATAATAGTAGAAATAAAATTTCAACTAATTACACTCAGCCGTTTTAATTCCAGTAATATTATATTAATTTCGTAATTCGGCCTCAGCTAAACTACTGTTCTCTTGCATCTACGTTTCACCTACGTATGACCTGGAATAATATTCAGAAGTCATCAAAATCAAAAGGAGGCAAGTACATACCCTTCAAGATTTATAAAAAAAATTGCCTCAAAAAAAGAGGTAAATATGTTTTTTTTATTATTATTTGGATTTATATTGAATATACATTACATTATTTGTGAGGGCAGTCGCGGCGCAACGGCACGAAGTGTGACTGTGAATGCGACTGGTTCTGGGTTCGATCCCCACTCGAAGAGATGAAATATTTACTTAAATTTATATTTCCATTTCTTCGCTCTGGTGTCGAGGTTAAGCGCGACGTTGAGTTCTGCCACTCAATACGCAATGCCTCCAAAATTCGGCAGAAAGTACTGAAGGGAGTGTCTTAACACTAGGCTCCCTCTGTTTACCCTGCTGTGTGCGGGATACAGCGTGAAGCTGTGACAGTAAATTTTCAAATTGAGTAATATCACGAAAAATTCAAATATAAATAGATGTACTCGCTTCGCTCAAAATGCTCCTGATTATTGTACGCAGGGCATTCCCCTGCGATCGCTAACCCTCCACGAGCGTCTATCAAGGCTCGTACTTTTTCTTTAGGGGCGAGCTACTCTCGCCGGTGATTTTGTCACGGCCAGTTCAGGTTAACAGCAATAAAGTCCATTCGAAATAAAAAACGCTCAAAATGAGACAGTCCGAGGCCTCCGTGAAGGATAGTGTGATTGACGGTGCTCGCGATCCTAAGTACACATTTCAAATATTTTAAACAGGTTGTGCTAATTTCAAAGAACCAATTATAACACGATTTTTGTATTTTATCTTCTGTGCTCAAAAGGTAAAATAATGCAATTAACTTTTGTTTTCTTTAATCCTAAGATTATGCACTTTTTTAGTAAATAACTACGAATATTCTACATCTCCTAGTGATTAACAAATAAGTTGTGAATTTTTGCATATCTCTTCTCTCGTTAGGGCTTAGCCATTTAGATATTGTGATTTAGATGCCTTTATGATGCGCGGTGGCGACGTAGTGTAACTAGAAATATTTCATTTTATGAAACGGCCACTGTTGGTTCTTTAGAGCGAGACTAAGTATCTATATATTTCACGTCATGAACAATTAAAACGATGCAAACTTAATTATAAATATGATTATTTAATTATGTTAACATAAATGATTTTAAGACTTTTAGTCTAATTTGTAGTAGGCATAATATTAGATATGTACGTTTGTATTCGATACCTACATAATATTGTTTATTTTTTATTTTCAATTTGAGAAATATTCAACTTCTTTACAAAATATTATTTTTAAATTATTTGATTTATATTTATATCAGAAGCGACAATATTTTTTTAAATATTTAAGAGCACTATTTTTGCCCGTTTATAGATTATACAACTTAGTACCCGCTATAAGGCCGGGGTTGTTACATATTTTGTTTCTGTTAAAACAGCAATAGTTGATATATTATAAAAAAAAGTAAGTAGGTACTTAAAAAGTAAAAAATCTTTTAAGTCGAAATAATGTTAAAGAATAAAATGATGAAGTATGTTGTATCGTCATTTATGGCATGGAAGCAATAATAAGTACCTATTCGGAAAAAAGAATAAATTGTACCTGTATATATTTTTAATAAAATATTTTAATATTATTCTGTTTTTATTTAACCTGCGTACTCCTGGAACGAATTAATTATTTATTGCTACGAGTGGCGGATTCATAACTAATGCTCTTTCTGTTCTACTATCAAACATTTATCGAAATAGTTCCCATTATTTAAGTATCAGTAAGTTATTCAAATAAAACAACATTTTATTTCAATGTTATTATGTATTTATAATCTTAAAAACTGGAGCTAAAACATTTCAATTTATATATCTAACATTAATTTGTTTATATCCCCCTTTAACAATGTTCTGGTCTATTTCTTTTTTCACTATTTTGTTATAAAAATAATTTTATTTAAAATTTGAAAGTAAACAAATGAATAAATTCTTAATTTCTAAAAATTTTTGGTTTTTATGCAAAAACGTTACATTAACTGTCGAATAAGCTCCCTTATGGTGTTACAGTCAAGGGTGGTAATTGACAATTATACAATGGCTTTAAAGGACCTACAGTAGGTATAAATGCTCTACATACGTTTTCTACTTCAACTTAATTTCTATACACAAAACAAAACAATAGTAACACTACAAAGCAACATATACCTCGTAATAAACAACAAATAAAAACTATTTACATATTAGTATATTTTTCTTTTGATAAAACATTTTACTTTAAAATAGATATACATAGGTACATTAGACACTTATTTTAATTGCATTTATAATTAGAATAAAAATATAGTGATTTATAGAAAATAAAGGCATATAAATTTATTAAAAAATCATGCCTGAAATTGCACGCTTCTCGTTTTAGAAAATATTTAAAAAGAAATTATTATATATTGGTATCTCGATAATAATAACAGTTTTATTGATTTAAGTCATATTGATTTTGATTCATGCACATTCACTTTCACTTATCAATTTTACGCCACAGAATATATATTTAAATGTTTAAAAATATAACATTTTACGAAAATATTAATAAATTCAACATTTCTCGTTACCCATTTATTTAATTTATCATTATTAAAAGAAAACAGACGATTTAGGTTGGCTACTAAATACATATTTTAAACCTATTTAAATTTATTGAATTAAGTGCATACAATTTTTATTGGACGGCGAAGCAATGCAGTTTTGTTATTAAAGCGGGCCTCATGTCGAGACATGTATCGTAAATTGGCTATCTATAAAATGTAAGTGCAGAAATGGTCCTATAAATTTATCGAATTTCTAGATATTAGTTATGTACAACACTTTTTGCTTCACTAAGCGCGTTTCAGAATTGTACTTTTACTTGTTATACTTCTATTTGATCGTAAGTAAGGAATGCACAACGACGACCCTTGTAACTGAATACTACGTTATAATATTCTATCTAAAATTTTAAAATATTCAATTAGAAGATTTCCGACTTAAGGCAGTGGCTATTGTTACACAGTTTACTTTAAGCAATAGGTATAAATGCTATCTTTCGACTGACTTTTTACAAACTATAAAAAAATAGTATACAGCATTAAATAAATTAATATTATATAATAATTTTATTAACTCACTATAACAACATATGTAAGTTATTAAAATCGTACGAAATAACTGACACAGCAATGGTAATAATATTTCAATTATCACTTATTTTATTTATATACGTAGGTACATTAAAGATACATTCAATATTTCATCATTGTAAATACACTATGAAACTATATTATGAAACTATTTATATAATCAAGTGCAAGACAAAAAAGAGAAATATTTTTTCTTCACTTACCACTATTTATTTTAATATCTGTCTGTATACAGCTTTTTAGTTTAGGTGACATAATTTACTTGCTGTGTATTTGTCTTATATAACAACTATACATAATATTTCCATAGCACGCCGTAGTCGTCGTATGAAAGTCGATAATTTCGGAAAAAAAATATTTGGCTTACTGTTAACATAAGCTTTTTTAGATCTAGATTTTCGGTCATTGTAGGAACGTTTAAAATTTGACCAGCGTTGCCAGATGTCCCGACTTTGGCGGGACGTCCCGATTTTTTGCCTAAAAATTATATGTATTGGGACAGGTATAGATAGTCTAGTGAACATTTAAATTAGTTACTAAAGATTTCACAGAAATATATTCACAAGTTACATATAATAATTCTGAAGACTTACATATGGCAAACCAAAAGAATATCGTTTCAGTATAATGATATTTTTCCATTAAAAAACATTTTACATTGATATCTATCTTTTATTTTCATTATTATTATTATTTTGTGTCTCGCTTTTGGCTAAAGAATCCCGCTTTTATAGCCAAAATGTAAAAAATTCCCGCTTTTTACCGAGAGAAAATCTGGCAACGCTGAATGTGTGACCATCTATTGCCAGGTATTTCCTACAACTGATAATTAATTGTAAGAATATCAAAAGTTTTTGATCACTATTTATATCAATAAACATATTATCCCGTACAGGCTACATGCAATACAGTTTGGAATGTTATTATTACAGCAAAACTACGTTTTATTGGTACAACTGTAACAACATATTGGCGCCAAAATGTGATGTCATTTGAGAAGTGGGTAAAACTGCTAACTAATATATTCAATTTCTTCATTGGAATTCGTCGTCGGAGCTGAGGAGTGTTGTTTTTTCATGATAATTAGTAGCGTGGCTGATAGTGGCCACTCGTTGCGGCGGCGGCCGAGGCGCCAGCGCAGCTCCTTCCTCTGAACCACGGTTCCCAATTCCCGCACCACGCATCACTATAGTACAAAACATTTCAAATAGATGTAAATACAACTGATGCCGTATATTATTAATAATGAAAACATATGTGCATTATAATGTTAATAATAATAAATTAATATAATTAATGATAAATATTCAAATGTATGCAGATTTGTGTATTTTTCTAGATTCGTTTGTAGATACAATGTAAAATGAAGTGTTGCATTTGTGTTCAAATTTCATAAACAGCTGTGACTGTGCATATTCTCATAGTAAAAAAGTATATAAGAAAAAGTGAAAACTTCGTAGGCTTAGTGTTATAAAATTCCTAAAAAGTATATATTTCATTTTATACAAACAATTAACTTTTTAATTTAATTATTTTATATGGTAATAAATGTGAAACGTGATTAAAGCTGCTTTATTTTTTTATATTGTATACGAATGCGCGTAGTCTATTCTAATGCAAATTATTCACTATTAAGAGAATAAAAACAATATTCTATAAAAATATTTTGTAACTAAGGGGCCATTCATAAATTGCATCACACGTCTACGTGGGTGGACAGGGTCTGCTAAGTGTGGCATCGTGTGACCAGAGGTGGGAGGGTTCCTAAATTTCGTGGCATTATATTTCAGAACATATTATATCTAAGTAATAAAACAGTAAGTAATTTAGACAACAAAAATAACCTTCGAACTGCTGCTTGAATTTAATATCTGTAAAATTGCAAAATACCTAACCAGAGCAGCTGTGGCAAGGACCGGGGTGTGTCAAAATATAGATTTGTGCCTTAATTTACGGATGGCCCTAAAATCAATATAACTGAAATGACGTGGCTTAAGGGCTGGTACGAGCAGCTGTCCACCCGTTTAGAGGGAATAAAATAAAAAAACCACTTCATTTAATAAAACTATAAATATCGTCATAAAATTAAATGGGGATAAAGTAAAAATTTGTTTACTAACACAACACTACATGTTTACACATAATTTTTTTTAAGATTGTACCTACGTTTCATATTGTTACATCCTCTATATGTTAATTGGAACTAGAACGCAGCACTTATTGTTTTGTTACTAGTAATGATAAATAACAGTCATTTTCATGCATATTCTTATGTTACATTTTAATCATAATATGAAACTAAAGCAATGAATCTTGTTCTATTTACTAAAAATGTTACCTTTATATGCGTTAACTATGCGTTTAAAAAACACACGTAGCAACATGCAAGCAACGAAAAAAAACCGAAATATTTCCACATTACATCTAATTTACTCACCATCTTCAGTGAAGTTTCCTAAAATTCAACATCAATGTTTAAAATAAAATCTACATAATTAGGTGGAATCGTTTATTAATGAGACGCCAAATACAAATATATTTTTTAATATTCTACAGATGTTATTAATAGTGAATCGTTGCTTATATCTAGACAATATCATTAACATGTTTTTAGAGCAAATCTCAAAACGTTCATAAAATGTATGAAAAATCTTAAACTTTTAAATTCATAAAACAGAACATTTACAAGGCATATAGATACAAAAGCTTATTAAAATATTCACAAGTTTCGAAAAAAAAGTTTGCCTGGCTGGTTTTTTTTATCTTTTTTTATGTATATTAAATCTTTGGTCAGGCAAAACTGAAATTGATATTTTTAACTTACCTGCTTCATTGTAAGAGTAAAAACAATATTTTTTTACGTTCTACTGGATTTCATACTCTAAACAAAGGATAATTAACAAATATAATAATAAAAAATGAAAAAAAAATCACAGAAAAATAAACATTTACACGCTAACACAATAATAATATATAGTAAGCTTTAAGTACAAATTAAAAGGTACGACTGAATTAAAAAAATGGCAATGATTAGTCCGAACTTATTGACTATATTATTTCTATCTACATATGAATCAATGAGTAATTTTTAATGATATAATTTATAAAAGTTAGGTCTCACATGATATATATTTTTTTCATACTCAAATCTGCGCTTTGTTTTGTTACCAGATCGGGAAAATTAATGGGAATTCATTCCCACGAGTGGGAATCGAATCCGCAATCGTCATGTGAACCGTAGAGTAAGACGCTGTGCCGCTGAGCTACGACCGGCTTCAAATATATTTTCATGCATACTAATAAACATGAGATATTATGTACATGTGAGACCTAATTTTGCAACATATCGGACTAGCCAAATACCTCAACAAGAAATATAAAAAAAAATGTAATTACAACTAAAATTAAAAAACTTATTCAAGGGACTTCTACCGAGCACCGAAATCACAAAACTTACAAAATGCAAATGTGATATAAGATAAAAAAAATTTTTTTTTTCACTTTCAACATATATTTAATTTTTTGAAGGCCACTTTTTAAAAAGCTTTTTTATTTTTAATGCAAAGCGACTATTGACTTTAATATGTGCCTGAATTTTGCTATTTGCCTGAATTCTTATTTTTTTAAATTGTATATAAAAATATAATATATACTTTAATCCTTGATGATAAATTGAGGTCATTACTATGAATGTTAATAAATTTCCATGCTCAGTATGAAACATAACATGTCACCACAAACAACTTTTTTTTCTTTTAATTGTTTTTTTTTGCCGATGTCATGACATGTTACATTATTATGTAATGGGGATTAAATTATTGTATGTATACAAATGGACAGACAGCAATGCACTTCATGCAGAGCACAGCTATGGCAGAGCTTATAGTTTTTCATAAGGCAGGTGAGAAGTGACATCTGAAAGAAAATAAAACCAAAAAAATAACAACACCTGTCACTAATCATTTATAATAAAAAAAATATATAATATAAATATTTGATTAAAATCATTCTATCTGTAAAGAATAGCTTTTTTCCATTCAAATATAATTATAATCGATATTCTAATTAGCTAGCGATACGACATAAATCAAAATAGATCTAAATCACGAACCTGTACTAGATAATTTCTATGCATTCGTTACATGATAATGTAGAATTAGACGACAAGCCATACAAATTGTAAGTATTAAACCATTCAACATAGACGCGTCAGACATATGTGAATATACCAGTTTTGATCATTAAAAAAGCGATGTTAAATATATTGTATTCGTATATTATAATATAAAATATACAATAAAATGGCCAAAACAGTTAAAACGACATTATTTAGGTAAAATTTTAAAGGTATAAGTATATATTCCTTAATATTTACATATCGATAATTATTTTACTACAACCAATATAATGTTAACTTTACTAACATTGTTTTACTTCTTGTTTTTTTTTAAATAAAAGTTAATAATAATATTTAAAAAAAAAACAAAATATGTACATAAAAATCAGGCCTATACATATATGTCTGTCATCATGGCACTGTTGTACGGTCGTTGTGGCCGCCCAGAAGTTAGTTGGAGATGGCTGCGCAGATTTGATTATAGATATTTTCTTATTTTGACTTCATAATTGCCGAGCGAACAATACGCAAAAGTTCAGAAAGACTAACTTCAGAACGGCCACGACTCGCCGACCGCACTGTACACGTCAAATGCAAACAAAAGTGAGCAGGCAGGTGTCATGCACTGTGGCGTACTAAGCGAGTCACTCACCGGAGCTGTACTGCGTGTACTGCTGGTACTGGGGGTGGAAGTTGTGGAACGCGTCCGTCATTATGTCCTTGGGGTTCATTGTCTCCTGTAATTTATGATTTAAAATTAAAATATTATATTATAATTATTCAAATAAGCCATTACAAGCAATTTTAAATTCACTTTTAAGTGAAGTTATGTAGAAATGTCAGTAATGTCAGCGCACATCGTCGCGGTGCATCCCACACACGCCCGACACCAGAGCTTAAATATTTCATTTCCTCGGCTGGGAATCGATCCCACAACCGTCGCGTTACAATCACACTTTGTGCCCTTGCGCCACGACCGGCGTTTTTATTTATAGTAAACAGCTATTATTTTATCGTCGAGATCCACGGTAAAACTTTCTAAAATTGAGCGGAAAGTGTCTTTTTTTAACGGAACATGAGGTTCCCTGTGCCTTCCTAGCTGTATGTAGGTTAAGCGTAACGCCCAATTTATTAAACGCTACGCTACATTTTATTGCTAGAGCGAGGAAATGTCGACAACCGTCGCGCCTACAGCGATCGCTCTGTCTGCATCACGACGGCGTCAATGATATTTATTATATTTTATATTAGCTTATTCAATAATATATTGGTACAGCTTGAAACTAAAAAAAAATGTATTAAATATAACTTTTTTATCTTTTTCTATAATATTTCTGAGTTTTTTACTTTTTAGGAAATTCGGCATGTGGTTGAAATACAGATGTTTAATCCAGTTAAAGGATTCATTTAAAATTTTGTGGCGCGGTATCCCAAGCGTCCGACTGTAAAAAGGACAGTTGTGACTAAAAACTGGTTGTACCTTAAGGCTGGACGAGATGGACTGCATAGTGACAGAGCGGTGCGGGTCGCGGTGCGCGTGCGCGTACACCGCCGCCGGGAACGCGTAGCGCAGTGCGATGGCGGCGGCCAACATCTCGATGCATATTAGGAAGTTCTGGTAGCCCGCCGACACCGTACCGGCTGTCGTGGGTATTCCGTTCGAATCCACTATCGGGGATATCACGTCCGCTTTCTCTAGGATCGCGAGGGCTACGCCTGTTGAAATAAAAAATTCTAATCAAAAACCTACGACGCAAAAACTCTAAAAAGTAAATAAGCAACTAGAAAAGAGCTGGTAATATTCAAATGGCCCGATATATTTTCGTGAATCATGACTAACAACCTCTCGATTGTAACCTTTCAAACAAAGCAAATTAAATCAAAATTGTTTATTCGTTTGGGAGCTAAGTTGCCACAGACGGACATACATATACACATATACATTCTTCACGAACATGTCAAATTAAATAAAACTTCTGTTTCCGTTGAGGGTTTAAAAAATCAGAAAATAGATTCATAAATAGTACAGTGAAATTTAAAAAGGTTACGTTTCATGTTAATAATATCGTATATCTAGTTCTATTTATTTGTTATAATGTTTAAATGTTATTTATTTCATTGTTTCTTCATACAACAAAAGAAAAAAGTAAGTTCACACTTTTTACTGTCGTAATTTAAATAACAAAAGAGTGTATATCAATATTTACCTTGCCAGAAAGACAAAAAGATGACAGATTTCACAGTGAAGAACTTAAGCACCGGATCGAAGGGCTTGAGCATTTCACGAGTCGCGCCGAGGAACAAAAAGAGACCGTAGAGCGCTAAACTGACGGAGAAATTGTACACTATCGTTATGTAGATGTAACCGCCGTCAGGACTCCAGTCACCGTCGTGGTAGTGACCCGCCGCCTGGAAACAACAATTGCTCACAATAAATGAATTAATAATTGCTGGAAGGATTTTTTTTATTTGAATGAAATATATGTTAATGGGACTTTCCCGCACATAGAGGGAGGACAAAGCGCGGTCTTCTGCCTGTCAAAACGCCCGAAAATTCGGTAGTAAGTGGAAAAACGAGCGTCTTTACACTTTTTCAGGTAGGAATAACGTCTGTCGGAATAGCTAGTGCTTAATAAATAAATATTTTGTAAACATATCTTTCTTATTTAAAATCTGTAAGATCTAGTAATATTCTTTTCTTAGAATTTCTCAAACTTGTCCTGACATATTACGTATGTATGTAGTAAAATAAATTATATTATTTATATTCATTAGCTATCGTAACATTGAAAGATACATGGATTTTTAAAAACGAAACAAATAAATGTATTGAGGCCAGATAAATGTATCGTGGCGCAAGGGCACAAGCGTGAGCCTATAAGCCAGCCAGGTTGAGGTTTGGATCTCCACTCGAGGAAATGAAATGTTTAATATTTTAATTTCTTCACTGGTAACTATAATAATGCGCGGCGTTGAGTTCCGCCACTCAATACCCAACGCCTCCAAAATTTGGCAGATTGTGGGGGACAGAAGTATCTTAATGTAAGTGAAGCTAAAAAATAAACAAATTTATAATTTAGTTATATGATATATATAAGTTATCCATAAGACAGAAACCGCAACTAAAACTATGATCAAAAAAATTCATACTTTTCTTTAAAAGGGAACAACTATGTGAAAAGTCTACATATTTTTTTTATTTTAAAAATTATAATACGATAAAACAAATTGTCGTGATTCATATAGTATGTTATTATCGTGTGTGAATAATGCAGTATCTACATATATGAATAGATAATAATGAATGTTAACGTCTCGATAATAATAACTTAAATTTTAAGTAGAGGCCAGTCCTGGCGCAGTGGCACAAAGTGTGACTGTAAAAATCGATTGGTTGTGGGTTCGATCCCCACTCGAGGAGATAAAATATTTACTTAAATTTATATTTCCATTTCTTCGCTCTGGTGTCGAGGCAAAGCGCGGTGTTGATTTCTGCCACTCAACACCACAAAAAATGGGGAACGGAGTGTCTCAACACTAGGTTCTCTCTGCCTACCCTGTTGTATGCGGGATACAGCGTGAAGCTAAATAAAAAAAAAATAAGTAACAGTAAAGTTACTTTTTAATTAAGTTATATGTGCATACACCTTTTACAAGGCGTCGTATTAAGTGAGGTAATCTGTACTTACGATGCAAACGTTCCATAATTTCGCGTGTTTATGTAACCGGATGTCAAACGGCGCAAAGTATTAGTCAATAGTGATTTATTTACGTAATGAACATATAATTAAAATTAAATAAAAAAAAATAACGACTTTCTTTAAATAAATTAATATTAATAGTAATGACAAAAATTTGGTTTCGTAATTTTCATTATTATAATAAAAAATATGCTATATTTTATTTCAACTTCACACTGTATCGGATATTTAGCATAGGGAGCCTAGTGTTAAGACACTCTGCTTCCCACTTTCCGCCAAATTCTGGGAGCGGAACTCAACGCCGCCCTTTACCTCGACACAAGAGCGAAGAAATGAAAATATTAAATATTTTATTTCCTCGAATGTGAATCGAACCCACGCCCCGTCGCGTTTAGAGTCACACAAACACTTATGCTCTTGCGCCACGACTGACCTGCTCTATACTATACTATATCTATCAACCTTGCTATCACGCAATCTCCTCACAACCCATTTGGAATTTGAACTGAAAATAACTATTAATAATTTTATATACGTAAGTATGGAAGTCGTTGAAGTAATTCAACGAGACCGATTGAGCGATTACACCACACTTCTTCTAGTGCACTAGGTGAGGTCCCTAAAGTAGGGTGCCCGGTTTGCTCACTTACAAATTAGGGTCCTACATCCGTACATTCATTTACACTAATATAAATCTAGTACTCTATAGAATGTAGTGCACTAGGAGTGTGTGGTGTAATCGCTGCGTCAATTATAGGAAGTATATAATAGGCCAGTCGTGGCGCAGGGGCACAAAGTGTGACTGCAAAATTGACTGGTTGTGCGTTCAATTCCTACTCGAGAAAATGAAATATTTATTTACATTTATATTTTCAATTCTTCGCTCTGGTGTCGAGGCAAAGCGCGGCGTTGAGTTCCGCCACTCAACACGCAATGCCTCCAGAACTTGGTGAAAAGTGGGGAACGAAGTGTCTTAACACTAGGTTCCCTCTGCCTACCCCGCTGTGTGCTGGATACAGTGTGAAGCTGAGTTAGAGTTAGTTATATAATAGAATAGATCTATATTACCTATTATATAGTAGATAAAATAATCGAGACTAAGAAATTATGAAAATACACCTTTTACTGTAAACGTTACGAGGGAGAATCGATGCTATAAATAAATGACCTTTACTACTTGAATTTCGGCGGTAATGAATACTTTACTTTACTTAAGGGAATACTCAAAACTCGAGGGATTGGCAAGCTTCTTCCATTATAAATCCTTTTTTCTTGATCACATTACAGTATTTCAGTATTTCAACAGTATTTCATATCTCTAAAGAACTCGAAAGTTGATAGCGCAGTGAAGTGTTCTTCAATTTTAATGAATAGTTTTAAACTACATACCTCACAAGATTCGAATGAGTACGAGGTTTGATAAAAAAATAATCGTTTTCAAATTTCGTGAGTTACGTATGTTCGATTTTCGATTTTTTTTCCTGTATGTTGGTACACATGTCTGTTGTATATGTTGACAATATCACCCATTTTAGATTGTCAGTTTGTTTTAACAGATAAAAAGGTTAGTCATGTTTTGGTGTGCTCTTCGATTTTTTACTATTCCAAAAAAAGGATCAAGAAACTGTATTAAATTTTGTTTAAATTAAATTAAATACGCAAGGACATTTGAAATGTTGACTTTGGCGTTTGGCTAGTCTACTAGGAGCAGAACACAAGTTCAATTATGGTATAACCGGTTTAAGGAAGACCGAGAAGATGTCAATGACGATGCTCGTTCTGGTCGCCCAAGCACGTCAACAACCGATGAAAATATTAAAGCAGTGAAGAAAATGATTTTGGATATTCGTCGAATCACTATCAGAGAGGTTGCTGATAATGTTGACATATCGTTCGGCTCATGCCAAATTTTTACGGATGTTTTAGGCATGAAACGTGCGGCAGCCAAGATTGTTCCAAAATTTCAACTCACACATCGATGCTAATCCATGAGTTTTTGGGCAAAAACAAAACCGTTATCAGTCCTCAACCACCGTATTGGTCCTTGGCCCCCGCTGACGTTTTTCTCTTCCCAAAACTGAAGATATCGATGAAAGGAAAGCGTTTTGCTACGATTGAGGAGATAAAAGAAAAATCGAAACAGGAGCTGTTGGCGATACTAAATAATACTATAGTATATAATAAATAAATACTATATAATAAATAAATACTATATAATAAATAAATACTATATAATAAATAAATACTTTTTGAAAAAATTGAAAATAACGGTTATTTTTTGACCTTGTATAATCCCAAATGAAGAACAGGAAACTGTACTGGCGCAAGAGCACAAACGTGTGAATGTAAACGTGACTGTTGTGGGTTTGATTCCCGCTCGGGGAAATTAATTATTATTTGTTATTATTTTCACTTCTCTGTTGTGTTAACAAGGCAAATCGCGGCGTTGAGTTCCGCCGCTCAACTCACAATACCTTAAAATTCAGTGGAAAGTGGGGGACGGAGTGTCGTAACACTAGGTTCCCTCTTCCTACCTTGCGAAATACAGCATGAAGCTAAAAAAAAATTACGAAACGACGAACGTAATTCCAAATTCTGTAAAAATTGAAGATTTTTGGGTCACTTGCATTTTATATTCTGTTATTACTTACGCATATTTACGCGTTATAATTGAATGCAACAATTAATTGTTAAATCAGAGTAATTATTCAGAATGAGTATATAATGACTCAACGAACGGTAAATACGTATTATACAAACAATAGGCTGCTCTGTCTTTGAATCGTTCTTACAATTATAATAGGTTGTTAAGAAATCTTTATATTCACTTTGCATGTTCAGTATTATCTTAGCATTATTATTTTATGTAGTGTTCATTTTTAATTCTGTGACGTTTGATATCTATATATACATATAGTACTATTAACGAGTCGTGACCTCTCTGAAGCAAGGCTAACTTCAGGGTAGCCACGACTCGACATCCATACTGTCCGTCACGTACCTGCAAGAATATGATGATGAAGGCGCACACTGGTTTAATGAGACAGAACTGCAATGTCGCTTGTTTGCAGAATCTCAAAAATCCGATAGTGTACGTGGCCCCTGACAGGCAACAAGTCCCGTTGACGCAGGAGGCGCGCACCGGCCGTCCTCGCAGTTCCGACATTATGTTCCCTTCCCCGCCCAAATATTCGTAGCATAGCGACAGAAAGCTGTATATCACGAAGGCTGTGGGAAATGTAATTTATATTAGTGCCTAAAATACTTTTTAGTTGAGGAAGAGTATGTATGTAAGCTTATTCAATAACATCAGAAACGATGAAGAGTTATAATCCCTTTAAGAAATTTCAATTTTATCATAACCAAAACATGTGACTGGATGAAAATAATGTCACTCTTAATAATCTTTACAATGACATTTAATTCTATATAATAATACGAGTAGTTGGAATAAATATTTAAAAGATACATATAAAACCTGTTTAATCAGATTCTGATAATATATCGAGTTCGTTATTATGCTTAAAGTTAAAAATAGACTTGTCTGATTAATTCTGGTACACAGATAGACAAAATATTTTAAAGTCCATATCTTTTCATACTATTTCAATGCCAATAAAAAATGCATAATATAAGAAAACATTATGTTTTCTTAATCTCTTTATGTTTTATTCTTAAATAATGAAAATTATAATGTTGATTTACCTTCATAGCAGTCCCTTACTGTGAAGAAGTAAACATAATAAGAATTTCCATTGAAAAACAAGAGCGAGATCCAACTGTAGCAGCCATAGATGGGTACGATAAACAATATGCGCACTATCCAACGCTGCTCCGACGGGTTCGTGTACCAGCGGAGGTGCTGGTAAATCTGCAATGTAAGCGACAGAATATTAAATAATACATTATATATATAAGTTTCAATTCATCATAGCCATCATCTCGATTGATAGCAATTGTAAACATTGACACACGTACTGTTTGAGATACAATAATAACTTTATTGAAGCCTTGTATGAACACCGCTACGGTGTTTATAATCCTCTTGTTACGTTAAGGATTTTTTTATTATTTTACGGCGCGCCATTCTCCTCTTTCCAGTGATGGATAGGATAAAGTAGAGATTTAGTACTATATTTAATAAAATGATCATATTTGTTATACAGAGAAGCATATGAAATAACATATAATATTACGACGCCAGTCGTGGCGGAGAAGCAAAACGCAGTGTTGAATTCCGCCACTCAACACGCAACATCTCCAGAATTCTACGGGAAGTGGGAAGCGGAGTGTCTTATCACTACGTTATCTCTGCTTATTCTACTATCTGCGAGATACGGCGTAAAGGAAAAAAAAATATTATATTGCTTATTTAAGTAATAACTGTGGAAACTGTCGTATGCAACATACAAAATTCTCCAAAAATATTCAATTTTTTTTTGGTAACATAAAATTTAGATGATATATTATTGTTTATACATTTATTTGACCTAAACAACATAGCTTATCACATTATCACAGGTACACCTACCTATAACAATACGGAAAGCTATTCGATAACGTAGCATTCTAGGTATAATTGTGCCATATCAGGCAAACACTCAGATAGTGCGAGTCTAGAACTTTGTGAGAATAAATTAATATAAGTGAATAGCGAAACTGGGGTGTTTTTTTTTAGTAAAACATATGCGAATATACGATGCGATCGTGCGTGTCCTTGGCACGTTTCCTATACTATTATGTCTTCCATGTTTACGTCAACACGGATCTGTATTCTACTTTTTTAAAAGAAGTAAAAGTGTATCCAATATATGTATTATATTAATAATGTATAAGTTTTTAACATTTTTAAAGTGTTCCACATTTAAGTTTCTTTCTTAAATGTGGAATATATTTAAGAAAGAAAAATATTTATTTAGAAAACGTATAAAAATTTAAACGTAACGAGACTCGACCCCGCGCCTCTTAGAAACCGACCAGGCGCTCTGAGCACTAAGCCATACGTTCTCAGAGCGCCTGGTCTGTTTCCAGGAGGCGCAGGTTTGAGTCCCGCTACGTTCAAATTTTTATACGTTTTCTAAATAAGTAATGTATAAGTTATTCGTAATGTTGAATATTTTTACTTTATTGATTTAATACAATGCAAAAAGCTGCACTTTCTGTACTGTATTTTCGTCAAGGCTGTCGCCGATACCCAATCTATGTGGTAAACTACATGTGGCAATAACGATACGCGGTATAATTATGTTTTTCCTTGAAAATTCATAATTTAATATTAATATGTAAGTTTAATTTTATATTAATAAGTAAGATAGTGAATTAAAAATCATATGCGGTACATATACACGTACAGATTTCAGGTAGAACCTACTAGGTACTTATAAGTAACTATTTAGTTCTTAATCTCTCTTGATAATCCATTTTTTTTAAATATACCAGATATTTTTAATAGGCATATTAAATAAATTTTAATTGAAACTATTTTAATCGGATTAGAACCGGATTTGAAACTATTTGAACCCGTGACCACGGACTACTGCATAGTATTCGAAACGTCGGGTTTCCAAAAATGTATAATCCTAAATATACGCGATTAATCGGTTTAAAACACTTTTATTTAAAATATGTAATAATCGTGAAAATCAAAGAACTTATCATATTAAATAAAAATAATGTGTTGCTCTGAATTTGCTTTTATATTATAACTACATTTGTTTTCCCCTATGATTATTGTAAGAATCAATAAACTAATACTTAATTAATGAATTTAAATAATATCATTCCCAGGTGATCTAACCTATCAAAATATGACGTAAATCCTTACGTATCGTTTTATTTTGTACGCCTGCTGATTCATGTGCGGATTTTAAATTTGAATTTCATCTTTAGAAAGAATGTGACCTAACACAAAAAAATATTTAATATTATAGGAAATAGAATAACCACTTTATTTTCATAATTTTTTGACATTTTTTTTTTGTATTCTTTACAATGACAGAAATGTTGAGTTAGGCCAATCAAAAATCGTAATAAAACGAATAATGTTTAAAAAAATTACGACCACGCTATTCATTTCATACTAAACATAATATTAATGTTATCTTTCTATTACTTGCCGTCATTAAATCAGATAAGTTGATAAAATGTATGATCGTATTTCTCATCATATAGTGGTATCGGCTAGGTTTAATTTACGCAATAATTTATTCGAGGCTTTGAACGACCTTCACTAGTTGCCAGTTTCGAAGTGGTTGTCGCGACAGCTGGCATTAAGGATATCATGGCAACAAGTGCAAAATATAAACATATGGTCTCGAATGTTCACTAAGAAATGACTGACTTTAGATCATAATCATATTTTTATTAATTGGACTATAGTACTGAGGCCGTCGTGCCGCAGGGGCATAAGAGTGTGACTGTAACGTGACAGATCTGGGTTCGATCCCCACTCGAGGGAATGAATAATTATTTCTTAATATTTTCATTTCTTCCCTCTGGCACCAAGGCAAAAACCCGGCGATGAGTTCCGTCACTTAACACGCAATGCTTAAAAAAATTCGGCGGAAAGGTTAACATTAGGTTCCTTCTGCCTATCCTGCTGTGTACGGGATACAGCTTGAAGTTGATTTGATTTGATTTGACTATAGTACAGTAGTGGTATAATACGTATATCATTATAAATAAACACGGCTAATGCGTTTGCCAGCGTTAATATAAACATTGAGCTCACAGTTTTCTCTGCTGTATAAATTATATATGGAAAGAAATCACCCGTGCATACTAGCGAGCATAGTAAAAACAGTAATTGGACACAGCTTTGTGCTAAAAGTTTATTCGATAAAAAACAAACCACATTTAAAGTTCATTTTAAGCATTTTAGTATAATTTAGTCGATGAAAATATATAATTATACCTATATATCAGCCAGTACGGTATATGTATTTTATAAATATGATGAGTAAATATAATAAATGTGAAAAAATACATATAAATGTGACATGAAATCGTCGTCATTATCTCGTCTTATCTAGTGAGATCACCATCTTTGGTAGAATCGCTTTCACCAACTATGGTGAAACTTTGTAACATTCAACCCGCCGCGCGTTAGTTAAAGTATTTCAACAACACAAAGTATCTTCTCAAAGCAAATACATTACTATTGAAACGAATGGAACTACTAATTTTGACATATCTACTTGATAGAAGAGACCGTTGAGTTCTGCCATTCAACACGCAATACCTCCAGAATTCGGCAGAAAGTAGGGAGTGTCTTAACACTAGGTTCCCTCTGCCTACCCTGCTGATTGCGGGATACAGCGTGAAGCTGATTTATTTAATTATACTAGATAGTTACACGATTGATTAACCTAACGTTATCAATTATAAGTACTACGTTAAATCATTAACCTTCCTTCGTTAACCAAAGATTACAAGACGCATTTATTCTAAATACGATTAATTCTTAATTTTTTTCTTCAAAACAAACACAATTTCTAACTAAAATAGTTTTAGTAATCATTTATTTTAACTCGAACAGGCTATCTGGTAAATATCTATTTAATTTCATTTTAGTATAATAAACAAATTTCCGAGCAACCACGGCCGGACGATTTTATAACTGTGTAGGTAATAATATTTTACGTTGTGTTTCCTACATTGCGGTCCATTACCGTCTTCAAGATATGACCTTAATATACCGTTAGTAGGCTATTGTTAACAGTATACATCATATAAAGCTAGTGACTTACGATGAATAAACAATAGTAATAGTAGTTCTTGATAATAAATGTATCAATCTATGAAATCCAAGGTCAAGATACTGAAGTTGTATTTATTTGTATGCAAAATTATATTATTTTCCTTCGAATTTCACCTCACATAGCGAATTTGGTATAGAATCTGTTAATCACGTATTAAGATACTCCGTACCTCACTTATCATTCTAATTCAAAATACTGACTATATAGTGACGAAACTCAACAGCAAAGCGATGAAATAAAAATAATGATTTACTCTAAGTGGGGACCTACAGCCATCGCATTTACAGCCAGATTAGTAAATTATTTGTTTAGCCAATTGTGTGTTATTTTAAAAGAAAAATACTTTTCCTATTAGGGGTAAGCGGAAAAATATAATAATATGATAACTAATAATTTAAAGACATAATAATAAAATCAAAAATGTTACATAATGTAGTAATAACATTCCTAGACCATAACAAGTGTTATAAAAATTAAAGAATGAAAACGAGTTTTACCATAGTTTAAATACAAATAGTATCTACATGAAATGTGATTTTTGTTAACAATATTGTATCAATTTCAACAAATATCCTTTCTTAAACTGTTATACAGAAGCATATCCCACACATAGCAGGGTAGGCAGGGAGAACCTGGGGTACTAGTGTTAAGACACTTCGTACTCATTAAGATATTTTCGTTCCCCACTTTGTGAAGGAGGATTCTAGACTATTGCATGTTGTGTGACGGAACAAAATGCGGTGTTGTGCTTTGTTACCAGAGTGGAGAAATTAAAATATTAAATATTTCATTTCCCCAAGTGGGAATCTCAACCCACAACCTGTCACTGTTTACCCTGCACCACGACTATTAAGTATTGTTTTTTATATATTCAATTATATTACTATTGACATATTCAATTAACATCAATAATATAAAAATATTATGTTTATCTTATGTACATAAATTTTAAAAAACATAAAAATTTGAATGTAGTGGGCTTTGAATTTATGCCTCTTAGAAACTGTCTAAGCACTCTCACCACTAGGTCACATGTTCGACATCGAAATTCTTACACATTCATTACAATTTACTGTGTTGTTTGCTTATATGTTGTTAGGTTAGTTAGAGATTTTTTTACAAATTTTTTTGCTACACTAAGATAATTACTTAGATTTAATATTTGGCAAGAAAAAATTTTAATTATTAAATATTCTAAATATTTTTAAAATAGTGTTAAAATACTGACACATCTATCTTCATATACAAAAAAAAAATATTTAAGTACCTGTTGGCAAGTAATAAATAATGCTGTCCATACAAATATGCCCGCAATGACCTGCGCAGAGCGGGTCTCCAAAAACACAGACGTCAACATCTCGTGAGTTATATCCGAGATTGGTTGTGCTGTTACATTAATTGTATCAGTAGAACTCATCCTGAAAAGAAATAAAATTCTTTAATATATATTTATATGGGTGTATCTAGCAATGTTTACGAGGGAGAGGGTGCTCCTGGCTATAAAACTGATTTAATGATGTAATCATGAATACAAAATTTAAATATTAGACATAATACTAAACATTGTCTGCAATTTTGTTTACTTCGACTTTGAAATTTAAAATGGAAACTCTTGATTTTCTATTTCTTTACACTCCCTAACCTACATATCAAATTTCAACTTCCTAAGTTCAATAGTTTCATCTGTGCATCTTTTGTCATTAACTCAATAATGGAAGATTTTTAAATATATGTATTTAAAGTAACTAATCCACACTTTAAGATGTAAACTTTTAATGGAAAAAAATGGTACTTCTAAAGAAAGTGCTATTTTTCCTAATTTCATAAGAATTTCAAAAAATCCTCTTTTAGTACTTCTATACTTCCTATTATCTCCTAGGAACCTACATGCTAAATTTCTAACTCCACACAAAGTACATTGTCTATGAATATAAAGATTATATAAATAATATAATATATAAATTTGTTTACATTAGTTACTTATTTATGGTATTCATATATTATCAATTTGAAAGTAGATACAATAATCATTAAGAAAATTATTAGAAAACAATTAGGAAACATTAATAAGTACTTGTTATAATAGATTGCTTAAAACAAATTCAATTTGATACAATATCTTAGAAAGATTATAATTACAACTATTCTTCTAATTTATTTGTATGTGAACAGCTGAATAAACAATTATTATGGTACTCATATGAGACTGATGTAGTCTTTTAAAGTATAAAATATTCTAGCAGGAATAGTTTTTATAAATTGTGTGGCTTATATTAATCAAAATTGTGCATACACCATTAAAATTCACCTACTTAACAAGTAGAACAATTCAAGTAACATTTAAATGCTCATGGCTATAAATTCAATGCATATCTATTTGAAAATATATATTTGTAAAAACTCAAAAATAAGACGGACGCGTTAAATTGGAGGTCACATTAATAATATCATGACATTTTCTTGTTGTTGATTTTTAAGGCTGAGTGAAGGGAGCTGATACGTTTGTATGGAAGATATTATCTGCATGAGTAACAGATTTTTCCAGAATTAGAATGACAACATCAGCTTGCAAAATCATTAAAATTTACCTTAATCCTCTAAGTAGTTCTTCAACTTCGTTTTCCTTTTGTTTTACGTCAGATGTCAATCGCAATCAACACTGCACATATTGTCTGGAATTACTGAACACACGATTTCATCGATTTTGTTCACATCAAAGGCCACACAGTTATTTGGTAAACATTAAACATAAACAATCACTATATAAACAAACAATATCAGGATTAAATTAGTTTAAGTATTTATTTTCATATCTTTTTGATTTTATTTTCTTTTCACTTTAGTCGTATAGTGGTGACGATTCGTTCGCTATTGCCAATTTAAAATACAGATGATATATGAAGGATAAACAAATAATAATTTAATTAGTTTACAGATGTCATATTGAGAAACAATAGACAATTTTGAAAAATGTTTTTAGAGACATACATTGTTATTGAGTCATTACAAGAAGAAGAAGAAGAAGATAATTATAATAATAACTGAATATTATTTACATTATACAACTTGTTTTTATAAAACTGTCTGCTGTCCCTAAAATTATTCTTTATATAACGGTAAGAAGTTATAAAATTGTCATCATTTTCAACATCAATATCAACGAAATAAAAAACGCTTATATAAAATAACCACTTTCGATTATTAAGTTAATCGATTAATTTAGCTATAAACAATATAAATGGCTGGCAACAATTTTAAATAAATTACTTATTGAGCGAACCATCGCTTTCGTAACAACAATCATCTGCCCATAGACAATCAACAAACTGAAATGAAAATGTCCGTCGTAAAAGAAACGTTTTTATTTTACTTTGTGACTGTGTAATGCTTGTGGTTAGATATGTGTAGTATTTTATAACATTTAATTTCCGTAAAGTGTAAACATAATAAAAAAATGATTGTCCAAGAGCCGACACAGGTGGGTGTTTAAAAATATTTTCTATTTCTGTCAAGGTATATTTGCATTGTAAGTAATTTCTCATATGAAACCATTTGAATTTGTACAGGTTATCGTTTGGGATTGTCTAAATAACTATGCATATGATAATGCTATATTTCTGGCAGAGAGATTACATGCTGAAGGTAAGCAATTTAGTTTGATATATTAGAATAAATCTTACCCTCCCGACGAATTAATATTGATTCAATTTGTTTCATGAAATTTTAATTTGGTGCTTGGCAACTTAATCAATAATGAGATTGTATGTTTTAGTTTCCTCAGAGGAGACAGCATTTCTATTAGGTACATGTTACTATAGAGCTGGACGTGTGAATGAAACTCATCATTTACTACAAAATATGTCTCTTACTTTACCTCAAGCAAGATTTCTCCTAGCAAAATGCTCAGTAGAACTTAAATCGTAAGTATATTTTTCACATTTCATATATAAGTTCCAGTTAGAACTATTTTTGCTAAAGTTAATTTAAACTTGCTTAGTGTAAAGAAACAACAATGTCAACTTATTGGTTTTAGGGAAATCTATGTCTAAGTTGTGTATTAAAAAGCCTAGCTTGGTAAATCAGAATTGGTTTTATTAGGTGTGGCACAGTGTTACAATAATTTTTAATAATCATTGTTTCAATGCTTCTCAATAGAATGATTAGACACTATTAATATTCAAAAATATGCCATTATCATACCTAATCACTATGCAATAATTTATAAAAAAATTACATCAACATTAAATTATAGCATATAGTATATTATATTATTATTTCCTATTATTTAAGTTTTTTTTAATGTTGTATTATTTTTTTATTATTATACTTAATACTTCAACTTCACTGTCATCATTTATAATATTTTTTTTATTGGTTTTTCAGTTATAAAGATGCAGAAATTGCATTGGGAACCAATTTAGATATTGTAGCATCAGAATTTGGAGAACAAGCTCCTTATGCATTACAATTGCTTGCTAAAATTTATATAATTACGGAGAGAAGAAGTAAAGCTGCGGATGCACTCCGGAAAGCATTATCAATAAATCCATTTATGTGGATATCATTTTCAATACTTTGTAATATGGGTGAAAAAGTAGACCCACATAGCATATTTCAAATAAATAATACCGAATTCACTTTTGGTGTTTCTACTTTAGTCAATCTAGTCAGCAATTCTGAAAATATATCATTTGTTAATAGTAAATATCCTGTCAATACTATTAATGCGAATGTGACACCTAATAATGTTGCCAGAACGCCTATGAGTATGTCCACTAGCATCACACCTGATACTCAAGCACCTGTTAAGAGAATGCATAGTGTTTTTAGTGGAGTTGCCCCCATACCCTTTTCTCCATCATTTGGAATGCTGCCCATGGAAGAATCACCTGTTTTATATACTCCAACTCTTACGGACGCTAATGAACAAAAAGCTTTGCCAAATATAGTAAACTCATTGAGAGCACATGTCAGTCAACTTAAAGAAGCTGTGTTTAGTCCAGGACAAAGGTGTACACTTGGACCAGCACCTAGAAGATCATCTAGATTGTTTAGTAATAACAATAGTAGTTATTCCGTTAAAGAAAATAATAAATCACCCAGTCGTAAGTTTGTCGCTCCGAAGAGTCCATCTAGGAAAAATAAGCAACGCACTGCCAAAAACATGAAAACTAACTCTGAAACAAATGATAGAAATAAAAGTATAGAAACAGTTACTCCTGCAATGACGCCAAAGAACACCACTGGTGTAGCATTATTAAATTTACTTAAGGAATTGGGTGAGGCTTATAAGTCATTAGCATTCTTAGACTGTAAAAATGCTATTAAATTATTTCAAGAAATACCTCCAAAGCAGCTTGCATCGCCATGGGTGCAAACTATGATCGCTCGGGCTCATTACGAATTGGCACAGTACGATGCTGCTACTAAAATATTTTCAGAAATTAGAAAAAATTATCCCAATCGCACAGAAGCCATGGACATCTACAGCACTTGCCTGTGGCACTTACAGAAAGAAGCCCAATTGTCTGCGTTAGCTCAAGAATTAGTAGAACTAAACAGAAACGATTCTATAGCATGGCTAGCGGCTGGTAACTGTTTTTCTTTACACAAAGAGCGGGAGACTGCGTTAAAGTTTTTCAAACGAGCAGTCCAAATAGATCCCGATGCAGCTTACGCGCACGCACTACTCGGTCACGAGTACGCCGTCGCCGAAGAGACTGAAAAAGCACTTAATAGTTTTAGAACTGCGGTTAGTATCGATCCCAGGAATTATGTGGCCTGGTTTGGAATAGCAACAGTGTATGCTCGTCAAGAACGCTGGAAAGCTTCGGAAGTTCACATTCGTAGGGCGTTGGCAATACATCCTCATTCAGGTGTGTTGCGCTGCCAACTAGGCCTGGCACAAGCGGCTTTGGGGAAAATGGATCGTGCAATTGCAACCTTGGAGAGGGCAGTGGCTTTAGATACAGAAAATCCTCTCTGCCGCTTTCATAGAGCATCTCTGTTACTCCGAGCTGGACGACCACAAGACGCCCTCACCGACCTACATCATTTAAAAGATATTGCGCCTAGAGAATCCTTAGTATATTACTTACTCGGAAAGGTCCACAACAAACTGGGTAATTCACACTTAGCCCTGATGCACTTTAGCTGGGCCACAGACTTGGATCCCAAAGGTACAGGTGGTCATATAAAAGAAGGCTTTGACCCTTCAAAACAAGAGGACACCCCTGAGAGATCATCCTAGTGATTTTAAGGATTTAAACTGATTTGCCTGCTATAGTAGGTAGGTGTTAAGGTCTCGTGACTGATTTCCTTTGTAAATAAAGCGATCACCTTTCGAACTCCAAATTGACACCAAATCTTCCAAATATAGCTTTATGGAGGTCGACTGGTGTGTGAACGCATTTAGTTGCTATAGGTAAGGGCGTATGTGGACTTGTTTATATAGAGTAAGTAGTTTTAAATATATATCTTGTATAGAAATAACTCCTAGAGAATAACTAAAAAAATATGCTTTTGAAAGACCTAAAACACACAGGGCCTTGATCTCATTGTGGTGTTTTTAAACTATTTAAATACATATTATATGCAATTGGATGATATAAACTGCGATTTACCCATCTGACTTCTTTATTTGTGATATGAAAGGTACATTGTTTGTTTCTTATATTGTAAATGTAAATTTTCCATTTTGATCGAAAATACAGACAAGAGAACCGCTGGCGGTGTTTCATTATCATAGTTTGTAGTAATCAATTTTGTATTATAAAAAATTAAATATATATATATGTGTTTACATTCAATATTCGAATGAAAATCGATTTTATGTATGCAAAACTTGTTTGTAATATCGATATAACAGGTTGTAAAAAGTTTAATATTTGATGTTCCATTGAAAAGTCGAATTTCATTATAACATATGCGTGATTAAAAATATCGATAGACAAATGTGTACAGATAACAAATCTTAGTTCATAGTATGTTTATGAAATTATTTGTGGCGTTTATGTAATAATAAAATACAATTGTTTGTCTTTGAATCACCAAGCTCTGTAAAGACCTACACCACTCTGATTATATGTGAACTTATAAAAAAAATATATTAAACTACAATGTGTTTTATTTTGAAAAGTAAAAAGCAATGAGAATTTTTACTATGAGAGATTCCGTCGTGGCACCACGGCACATTAACTGACCGTAAACGCAACAATTGCGGATTTGACTCACACAGCCCCCTAAGTTATTTTCTATTGATTGTATCTAGTAATATGATAAAATGCAGCGTTGAGTTTCGCCACTCAGGGGTACGAGGGGGACAGAGCATCTTAACACTAGATCCCTCTATTTACACAGATATGCGAGATTTAACATCTTTATCACGAGACGAGAATAACAGTCTTCCAGGTCTACATCATCCCTATATAAAGATTGAATGTAGATGAGTAGAGGCTATTTATTTTGTTGAGACTTATTTTCACTATTTTAACACATTTTTAAAGTGTTAATCCTCACTTAGGAAAGAAAAATTCTTATTTGGAAAACGTATAAAAATTTTGAACGTAACGGGACTCGAACCCGCGCCTCCTGGAAACTGATCAGGCGCAAACCATAACCATACGTTCTCGTCAAGTTACGTCGAAATTTTTATATATTATAAGTTATCCCCATGCGGTAATTCATAATACAAAAAAACTTAAAATCATTTTAAATATTCAATACTCAACTTAACATAGTTTGACGTTTTTTGATTATTATCATATCTTCAGTGACACTCGCAAAATTAAATCAAATCACGTTAAAGATCGTACAAAATATAGTAGGTTGAGCCAGAAGGCAGACCCTGGCAAACTCGTTTTGTGTCGACTTGTTTAATTTCTACAACGCCACATAGGAATAAACATACATACATACACTGATAAACACTTTAGCCACCTTTCCTCTGCAGTTGGGTAAAGACACTGTGGCTTATATTTATTAATAAAATAAAACAATAATAAGTGAGAAAATATTTATTATGGAATTATATAAACTTTTGCAAAATAGAGTCCAACGCTTTTCTAACTGTTGGGTCATTCAGTAGTTTGCTCTGAGGTTCCTTTGCCGGTGGATTGACTGGAGCAGGTGGAGGTTCATTTGTTGTAGGTTTTTTATCGTTCAGAATACTTAAAATTCTTTGCTGTAGATCTACTTGAGTTTTATTTTCGGCTGGTTTTTGTAATGGTTCACCTAATTCTAGCTTGACTTGTTGTTCTCTGCGTTCCTGTAATTAAAGGTCGTTAGAGATTAGAAAAAAGAATTATTATTTTAGCTCCTGTATCCCGCATTTAGCAGGGTAGGCGGAGGAAACCTTGTGTGTTTAGCGGCCGAGTTAACGAGGCGCTTTGTCTTATTGAACCAGAGTTCCAGCGAACTTCCAGAAAAGGACCTTGCTTTGCCACTGCGCCACGACTATTTATCTATAAATGTAGTGTTATAACCCAATCCCACTAGGTTAGGACAATACACTGAGTGACCTAACTTCGTCCGACCTAACTTAGACGTAACCGAATGTGGTGTAGTGACTTAACATTTCATATCAAATAACTATATAAAATAATACAAATAAAAAGCACTCAAACAAGTTATCTGAACTTATTATCCTGTCGTCTGTACCAAATTGCGGAGGCAGTTGTATAAAAATGAAAAAATATATTTATAGTACGATCTATGAGTCGTGGCCGAACTAAAGTTAGGATTTTCAACGACTTAAAAGGTAATAATCAAAAGTAAGCAGAATACGAAATAGATTTTCGGATTTTGCTTACTTTTGGTTATCTGCGCAACTATCCACAGCAAACTTCAGGGCGGGCACGACTCGTCAGCTGTACTGTAATACACACCTGCAAGTACTCAATGACCTTATCATATTGTAACACAGTGAGGCTACGGCCATCTGCCAATTGACCGAGTAAAGCGTAAACCGCTTCACGACCAGATGGCCCTCCTCTTTGGACCTCTTGGAAATTACGGGATAACAATTGTAGAGCATCCTCTAACGGCATGTTGCGGTGTTCTGAAATATTTATACATATACAGGATGGAAGCGTCTGCGCTCTTTTTAAGGAGGCAGCATATAGGATAAAACAATTCAAACCCATGCCTAACGAAATTAATCATGATAACTCAACAATTTAGGCCTAGGATTTTTTTTCATTTCACGATGTTTATCCATACCGTTTTTAGTGTGACGCAGTTACGAGTAAATACCAATAACATAAAAACCTACTACTATAAAAATACTACTAAACATTGCCGATTTGCTTGTCATTCTCAAAAAACATACTAGAACGAGAAAGGGATATCTCCCGTTCTATTTTACGTAATGCTATACTGCCATTACCTACGATTCGATTTCGTGAATGAGGTCTGTGCGGCGTTATCGCTTTGATAGATTTGTGTCTGTGTGGGTCATTCTTGATAAATGGCGTTTTATTTTACAACGACAATTTTATTAATTATTGTTTGAAAAAAATATTTTTTTGTTTTTTTGAAAAATCTCTTGTTTTATTTATATTAGGTTTTTATAGAGTAGTTACAACTGTTTCATTTAAAGTGGTGATGACAAAAACACTGTATATTTAGCTTCACGTTGTAAATCACATAGTAGGGAAAGCAAAGAACCTAGTGTAAGAAACTCCGGGCCCCACACACGGTGACAGGACAGTGTGAGGTTGAATTCCGCGATGTATCAAAAATTTTAAAGTGAAAGTATATCAATATTACCCTTATGTTAGGTACCCTTTACCTATAAGCGGGATACAGCGTGAAACTAAATATAACATTTTGTTTGAAATAGAATTTCTGAATTTACATCACTATAAATTTACCTTGTGGTAGTCCATGGAGTATAGTCAGGGTCAACGACCTGTGTTCCAAATTCAAAGGCATCACCAATATGGCGTACAGACAGCCACGTGACGCTATATTACCTAACACTTTTCCTATAGGCACGTCCTCCATAGGAAATAGTAAATCCACTACTATACCTAATCGCTTTAATCTACCTTCTATATATTCTGCGTACTCACTGAAAGTTTAAAATTAAAAATAAATCAGCTTCATGCTGTATCCCGCACACAGCAGGGTAAGCAGAGGGAACCTAGTGTTAAGACACTCCGTTCCCCAATTTCTGCCGAATTCTGGAGGCATTGCGTGTTGAGTGGCAGAACTCAACGCTGCGCTTTGCCTCGAGACCAGAGCGAAGAAATGAAAATATAAATTTTAGTTAATATTTTATCTTCTCAAGTGGGGATAGAATCCACAACCAGTCGGTTTTACAGTCACACTTTGTGCCCCTGCGCTACGACTGGCCTTCACAGTTTAAAATTAATTATAATTTTTTTAAAATAATAACAAGTATAAAGGGTGTATAGCGATGGACGGATCAACGGCTGCCTATGAGTAGAGGACGTCAGAACCTCATTTCACTCCCATGTATGTTCATCGATTTTCAGTAGTTCAGGTTTTTGAGAAGTTGTGATTTTTTGGAAAAAATCGGAGTCTTGAAGAAAATTGGTAAATGCAGCCCAAAAATTTTTTGGCGCTCATGATTTTTTTTTCTCAATATAACCCAATAGTAAGCCTTATATATATGATACATCATATAATAATTTTAAATTATCGGTTTATTAGTCGTGGAAGTAACATTGAAAAGAAATCGTTTTAAAATATCTATATAGCGCAACCACACCACCCCTGATATGTTCAAATTTTTATACGTTTTCTAAAAATTATATTTAAAAATAATAAAAAAATATGAAGTAGACACCCTACGTGAGAGCTTTAGAAACAACAATTATTTCACAATCGTTTCTTTCTGGTACCGGCAATGTCCTGGGATAGTCAGGTTGTGGGTACCGATCATAGTTTCTCTCTTGCCAATCTCCACCTAAAAAATTATCCACACATGTAATCTATCTAAATGATAAAAAAGTTAAGCATGAAAAAAACAGTATATGTAGTAGTAACACTGTTAACGCTCGAATTCCTGCTGAAAACAGTAAGTAGTGTCTTACCTAGGCCAGAGAAAGCGCAATTACAAATACAATATTCATAAAACACATCATGGTTTAACATTTTATATTATTTATTAATTAGCAAATATATGTATATTACAATATGCATGTGTAGTATAGTTGGTGAGTTGTGTCCGCCATGAAGTTACGCTCTCCAAACTATTGAGCATTGTACACTCATAAAGAAAATAATCATAAGTAAGAAAAAATCGAAAGATGACATCTGCACAGCCATTTACATTTAACTTTAGGGCGGCCAAGACTCATCGAGCGTAGTGTATTCGTATATAGATTTAAATAAGACATAATTCTAATAGAAAAAAATAAATAACCACCAAAATACCTCTACCTCTTCCAGGCGACCGCTCTCTGAACAAACCTCGTCCCCGGCCGCGACCACGCGCCCTCCCCCGGGGGCCCCCGCGACCCTCCCACGACTTGTTACTGTATGATTCATCATAATCATCTTCTCTGAAATCTATTAACAAATGTCTATATAGATGTAGAAGATTGCACAAACATTATTTTATTTATGATTATTTTAAATAATAACTTTATTATTTAAAATAATCATTTGTGAACATGCAAAATGTTTAATTGTTAATATGTGTCATTAATTAAATTGAGGCCAGTCGTGGCGCAGGGGCACAAATTGTTAATGTAAAACCGACTGGTTGTGGGTTCGATCCCCACTCGAGGAGATGAAATATTTACTTAAATTTATATTTCCGTTTCTTCGCTCTGGTCTCGAGGCAAAGCGCGGCGTTGAGTTCTGCCACTTAACACGCAATGCCTCCAGAATTCGGCAGAAAGTGGGGACTCCGTTCCCCACTTTGTCTTAACACGAGGTTCCCTCTACCTACCCTGCTGTGTGCGGGATACAGTGTGAAGCTGATTTATTTTAATTTGTTAATTAAATTGCTAAAGGTATACATTTCCACTTAAGTGATTGTGTTTTTTTCCATTTTCCAGCTCTGGTGACTAAACAAAGCATCGAGTTTCGCCACTCATTACGCAATGTCTCAGAAAGTAGTGAACGAAATGTTTCTTTCCACTAGATTACCTCTCACTTTGTTGTGGCAATGTGAGTATTGACCGCTATTGGACTATGGAGTACTCTACATACTACCAGCAAGTGTTTAGCTGTTCCTATTGCCTCTTTACAGATATAGCAAGGTATCTGTACAACCATTTTCCAGTTACTTTGATCTCAGGGTATTGTTTGGAATGCATTAAGATAAAATTTTGAGTTGGGACAATTGTGAATAAAGGTGTGCCATTTTAAAGCTAATAGGACAACATTCTCCTAGACCTAGTAAGGCACTCATTTACTAGTAAGGCACTCATGTACTTCAAAGAATGCATTCAATTTATATTTATCATTATCATCTTGTTGAATAGAAGATTTTATATTTATATTGAACTTTCCTATTTGATCATCATCATACTCTATTCAACTGTTCTCCTATTATAAATTGTTTGTGAAATTGATTGATATTATAGAGATAAATGTAGAACAATCAAAGGACATAATCTTAAATTAAAATTCCCTGTAACAGATATATTTAGGTATAATCAAGTTGTTTCTTAACTTTAAGCCATATCTCACCATAGTAAATTCATTTAATAATCAATAAATGTAGCTAATCAACAAATTACAAGTATCTTACTTTCTCTTTCTCCATAATTGCCATAGTTATCATATTGGTCTTCAACAGCTTCCTCATTAATATTTTCTGTAAGTGCAACTGCAGGAGGGATTTCTGGCTGTATAGAAACTACCTCTGTTTCTCGTCTAAAAACAAATTATATATTATATAGTACAAAATTATTACTCTACTTAAAGATCAGGCTGTAGGCATCACATTAACCATTAAGCTTGATCCCAGGGCATAGCAGCCTCCATCTAAAATACTATGACTATAATTTATATATAATAAACCATACAAATCACACTATTCAAAAACAGTAAATTAAGTAGGGCGAGTATTAAAAGATTAATAACTAGACGATACACTGAAAAGTTAAAATAATTTACTTTGGTCCATGTCTCTGAGCAGTTCTCACAGTAATTTTTTTTCCTTGCAGCACACTTCCATTAGCTTTCTTTATAGCTTCTTGGGCACTTGATTCTTGTTGAAATTGTACGAAACCAAAAATTCTATTTATTACAATTCCAGTAATGGTTCCATACTCAATAAAATGATTGTATAATTCATCAATTTCTGCATCGTCAGTAAGACCACCAACATATATACGAAGATGAGCTGTAAACGGATCTTTCAAATCCTGTTTATCAAGGGTTAATTTTTCTGAAATATAAATATATTTAGCTACTGTTTTTACTGTTCTACTGTTTTCATTAACCTATGTAAGTTTAGATATATTAGGCAAAATATATGTAAAGTATGGACATCATTATTTACCTGCCATTTTTATAAATTAATTATACTTTTTTTAATATTATTAAATAAGGAATTATTTAATAACATTTAAAACATTATAATTTTAAATTGATATCGTAATTTGTATCTTCTAAACACATAACAAAAAGTCAATAGTAGTAAGGAACTCTGTGCCACAGACAGATACAGAATACATTTACCGAAACTATATGTATATACAAAGCTTATTTTAGACAGATTATAAACTTAGAAATATAAAAATCACTGGGTGAAGAATATACACCAAATCAGAAGTTTGTTTTTTTAATTATAAACATTGTGATTGACGATTAAAGACTGCTTTTATTGTGGAAATAATAAAGGATTTCTAGTGACTTGTGATTGACTGTACAGGTAACCCCTGCAGTAAACCGTAGCGTGTATAGCTGGCTTAATACAGAGCAATGAAAACTGCTGTCAATTGTATTGTTTTATTGTTCTTTATTTTATGGCTTTTAGGCGTGTCAGTGGAGCACAATTTACTTCGCCAATGTCACGTAGAATGAAGAATACTGTCAATTATGATTTGGGAGCTATGACAACGTGTTATCAGTGTCACTGTCTGACAGTAGCTGTCATTAGGCTATGTGTACCTTTTAGGTTATATATTTAAATAAATTAATTATAATCATGATTATATATTCAATATTTACTGCGTTTTAATAAAACCTCACTTAGTTATACAATTTTCAATACAATAATATTTTATGTATTGAAATATATTACAAACACTACATCTAATCTTAAAAATGTAAGTATATAAAAATGTAAGTATAAATCAATGTTGTAATGGGAATAAAATATGGAAAGTACCTAATTTCAATATTTAAATAATGTAATTTTAGTTCAATGTTATTTTGTTCTTCTTCTTAACTAATTTTTATTATTATTTGCTTATATTAAATCCTGATATGATAATGTCGATCTCAAGGCTATAAAATGATAAAAATATATATTTTATAATGTCACGTTTTACTATTTTTTTTATTATATAAGGTTTAATTATCTTAAAAAAATACTATAAATATATATTTATTTTGTAGATGGGCACTATGATTACATATATGTAATCATATTACCCATCCACTTGTCACTTCATTCACACTTGGGAAAATACCGACGTTCAGGCATATCAATCTCTTATCATTCAAAATCTTATTATTTATTTTAGCAAAAAAATCCAAGCTAGCAAGATACATTTATAGAAATTTAAGCAATGTATAAAAATATATGACATTTCAATATCGTAAATATTGGAAAATATAAAATAAAAATAAATGAAAATACATCATGAAATTTATTTAAATATGTATTAAAATAACATATTGTACATAATATTATTCCATTGCAGATTTGTACAAAATGCAAGCTTTAGGTATAACATGGCGGCGGATGGCCAGGAATATCCGTACTTCTGGTGCTGTAACTAGTCTAAGAAAAGTAGTGAAAGTGGCTTTTAGTGATAAGTATTTGTTATACACAAATGTTACTATTTCAGTTAGTTTGTCATCTTTAGGTGACCTAATGGAACAAACATACGAAATTTACACAAAGGAACAAGACAAATATGATAGTAAAAGAACTTTACACATGGCATTCTCTGGGGCCGCGGTTGGAGTTTTGTGTCATCACTGGTACAAAGTATTAGATAAGTTTATAATAGGAAAAACATTTGATATGATAGCAAAGAAATTGTTCCTTGACCAAATGATTTTTTCTCCAATCATGATTATAACATTTTTTGGAAGTTTAGCATTATTTGAAAAGGATCCTTTACAAAATTTTAAAGAAGAAGTTAGAGACAAATTTGTTACTTTATATCAAGCAGAGTGGATGGTCTGGCCGCCTGCTCAAATAATAAATTTTTATTTCTTACCAACCAGATTTAGAGTTTTGTATGATAATACTATTTCTCTAGGATATGATGTTTATACTTCTCAAGTAAAACATAACAAATCTCTAAAAAGTTTACCTTCAGATGTAAAGTTATTGTGACATATCATGTATTTTATTTTAATTTAAAGTTATTGTGAAATATCATGTATTTTATTGTATTTTATTTTTAATATATTTTGTTTTAATTTTACAAATATTTGTGGCTTTAGATGTACAAGAAACTATGGTAATAAATTAAATATTTTTTTGTACTTAAAATACAATACAATAGTACAAATATACAGTAAATGTAATTTGAATAGTAAAAGCTGTTCTGTGATTGTGTATACTCATTTGTAATGACTATATTTTTAAGTATACAAAGAAATTGTTACTGTATAATAATTATAAATTATTATATAATGTTATCTCTCTTTTATTTGTTACTAGTATTAATAAAATTTGTAAGTACACAAGGAATTTAAAATCGCTTGGGCATTAGTGGGTTCTTTTATCTTTTAGACTTTTACTTTTCTTAAAGATGAATAATGTTTATAATATGTCTTATAATTTATAGTTTCCTACCTCGAAAGAAAAAAACGAAATCCTTATAGGATCACTGTATTGTCCGTCCGTCAGTCCGTATGTTACGACCCTTTTTCTCAAGAACTCGTGGATTTATCAAGCTGAAATTTATATCAAATACTATTCCTTGGAGCTGTGAAAAAATCCAACTTCTATACCAACGCAATCAAAAAATACAGTCGTTAATGCCGCAAATTTTCGAAACTCGGGGAATCAAAACCTATATGGATGGTACTTCCCGTGAACTCATTCTTGAAATTTGATTTCTTTTTGAAATTTGAATGAGTCTTATAGCACAGATAAAGGGAAATTTGCGTAAACCGTAAATTTATAGACATTTTATAGAAAAAAATAATTACAATGTTATAATTGTAGTTTTATACAAAATGATTTCTTCATACAAATGATGATGAGTGCATATGCCCGCAAATTTAAATTTGTCAATTTTTATAAAAGGTCTTTTTATAAAGGGTTTTAAAAGGGCTTCCTGGTGAACTACAATCCTGAAATGATAGGGAAACCGGTGGGCGAGTCTCGCACTCAACTGGATTTTTTTAAATAACTTATATTTATTATGTTTTGCCCTCTAGTAGGTAGGTAGCTCAGCCCCCCTTGGTGGCTTGCAGTAAAATAAAATAAATATAATAATACATTCGCCGCCGCAACGGTATTCGTTCGATATTTATTTATTTTTAAATAAATAAACGCCCAGACAACGTTATATCGTATACTTAAAAAAAATCACCCGCGACTTCGAGACTTTTTTATACACATTTTTATATAATAGCTCTCTATTGAAGGAAATACAAAAGTTTTAAACTCAATCAAATAGTGGTGGTTAATAAGTTTATGTAATATAACTTGCAATAACTACAATTAATTTAATAAAAACAATATTTATTACTTAGGTCATCTCAAAATATTTTAATGTAATTATAATATTTTAATAATGATCAAAATATATTCTATAATATTATTTGGGTGTTAAAAATGGTTCTTCGGCAGCTGAACTTCTCTTGCTTGCCTTTAAGTTGCTTATTACGTTTCTAGCAATGGACTCTTGGAAAATTCTATCGGGCCACGATTCAGATCGTCTATTTCTTTGTAATTCCTCCAGAGGAGGTAACCGGCTTGCTCTTGGTGTTCCGACATGAGATCGAAACGATCTTGTTCGCTTATTTTGTAAACCGAGTAGTGACGTCAGCAGTCTGTCCAACGCCGCGATATCGTTAATATTTGATCCTTTATTAAGTGGGGTGGCTGCGCCCGGCGGTATTACGTTTGAGCACACCGACGGAGGTGACCGTTGCAGACCAATTGTACGAATTACCTGCGAGATTAGATCTTGTTATTTGTTTTGTTCTATTATTTATTAAAATTAAATCAGCTTCACACTGTATCCCGCACACAGCAGGGTAGGCAGAGGGAACCTAGTGTTAAGACACTCTGTTCTCTATTTTCCGCTGAATTCTGGAGGCATTGTGTGTTAGTGGCAGAACTGAACACCGCGCTTTGCCTCGACACCAGAGCGAAGAAATTAAAATATAAATTTAAATAATTATTTAATTTCTTCGAGTAGGGATGTAACCCACAACCGCCGCGTTACAGTCATACCTTTGTGCCCCTAGGCCAAGACGGCGTCAATCGTTCTATTATTTATTTTTTCTTATATGCCTAATATAACATACCTGCATAAAAGAGGAGAAGGAGGAAGAATAAGAGGCTAAGTGGCTTGGTTAGTGTAAGATAAACATAAGTGCACGTACCTCATCAGCGTTATGACTTTGATAGCTCATTCTTTTCACTTTTCTGTAAGTCTCGTCATCGAGTGCTTCTTGAACGGCTGTTTCTAATTTTTCGTTTAAATCTTCGTCATTATTTTGGTTCATGTCCTCTAAAACCAATCTAACACAAAGAGCTTATGTTACAACCTTTTATTTTAGATTTTTTTAATTTCATTTTTTTTACTTTAATTTACTATTAAATATGCATTACATTAATTCCTTAATAATAACTAGGAACTGGACAAAACCAGAATTTCAAAAAACCACATAGGTTTATCTTGAGTGCCGAATTCGTTTTATTTTACTACTGTGCGTTTAAAAAATATTTTTGTTAATAATTTTTATTTAATTAATTTCCTGGCGAGATATTCAAATTAACTATTTAAAATAAAAAATATACATTAAACTTATAATTTCTTTTGGAGTTTGCACTTATCTATATTTATATAACTTTATGAGTTTATCTTATCAAACTGCATGATTGCAACAAAATAAGATTAAAAAGTTATTTAATATTAATAGAAAAAATAGAAAAAAATATTTTTTTTTACTAATATTTTATGATAATAATAAAAATCAAATCCACGTACTCAGCCCTCTCTTCCTCTTCAGCTTTATATAAGTTAGCGCGGTTCGCTTCTCTAGCTACTTTAATGTCCTTCTCCCAGAATCTTCTCAAATCCGGAGTGGAGGTGTACGGCGCGGCCACCTCTTTTATTTTCAAGAACATTATTGCAGTAATGAATATACATATAACGTTCACGATTGTTAAACAGCAGCTAACAATGCCTGTTCACAAAGTAAAAAAAGTAGTTTTTAGTAAAGAAAATTATAATTTTTCAGCTTCACGCTGTATCCCGCATACAGCAGGGTAGGCAGAGGGAATCTAGTGTTAAGATACTCCATTCCCCACTTCCCGCCGAGATCTGATTTTTGTTTTAATTTGTCGACGGTAAACGTAAATCACAGAAAAAACCCCACTTAAACACGCTTTATATATAATTATTAGTTTAACTATTAAGTAGTGACATATGCTTACCATTAACAGCAAATTCTATAGGCATATAGGCGTGGTAGAGCGGCACGTAAGACGAATTACCGTAATACGGTTCTCCTTTAATGTGGGGTACTTTAACGCCTGGATACAACAGCCATATACACGCCAAAGCCCAGAATAAGCCCTGGGACAAACATCACACGAGCTTAAGTGACGTTGTGAATTTTATATTTCTACTTAAGTTAATGTTCTTGAACGTTCCTCTTACGACTAATCTGTTTTGTAGCTGAATAAATATCCGATCGTGTTAACAAGTAAATGTTACTTGTTTAATTTTTTTTTCTATAGGTAAGTACGTTTTCTATTAAATAAGTAGGTAAATTAAACAGTGTAGAGTCACAACCTATGTGCAGTCCGCGAGGTCTAAACTGAGTTTTGCATTTGCGTGAGTGTTCATATATTATAGTGTTAGTGTCACGTCACTTGCTTGTTTTAGCGTGTGATTAAATTCGCAACTTAAAAGTGTACACCAAAAGATAAAGTTATAGGTGATTAATAATATGAAAGCTTACACAATTCACTACGGGGGGTAGCAATGAGGCAGATATAGCGATTCCTATCAGAGGGCCAGCGCTGCCCTGCAATAACGCCAGGGCCACGCCCGTTCCAGACGTTAGAGCCCAAAGCACACCCATCCATAGTGAGCGGACGTTACCTCTGAAACCATAAATTGTATAAGAAAAAATATTACGCTATATCACTATTAGTGTAGAATATGAAAAATAAATAATAATTTTAATAAAATAAACAAGTCATTAAACAGATTTAAGAGGATGTATAAAATGAGGAATGATAAAAAATTCCAACTTTTGGTAATGAGAAAGCCTACAATTTATCTAAAGAAAGAAGAAAGAAAGTTACAATGTATCTATATAATACTTATTATGTGCATTTCCTTTAGTTTATGAATATCTTTTACTTGTAGATCCCTAAGGAAAGGTAGTTAAGGTAACACCAATATTTCAAAATTAAAAATCGTTTCTATACTTAATACTATTTAGGTATAAGTAACGTAACCAGACGTCTCGTTTTAAATGGGACTGTCCCGTTTTTCGCTTGTGTGTCCCAAAACGTGTCACCGGGACGTATAAATGTCACGGTTTTTCGGAATAGCATGTAAATTCGGTCTGTCGAAACAAATTTATCGCAGTACGTTATTTTTTGTTTCACCCTCTTTCTGTAAAAAAACCGGAAGTATTTAACTATTTATTAGTGTCAATTTCACTTAAAAAACATCGGATGTAGAGAAAAATTAATGCTCTCTTAAGAAAACGAAAGCACACCTCTAAAAACGTAAGCCACCCTACAATATCCCGTATTGAGCTGACCGTAGAATGATCATTTTACTTATAAGTATCGTAAATACCTATACCATAAAGTATGACATATTTGACGTAAATGTAGCATTAATTTAAATTTTTGCTGACAGTTTTGACCTAAAAACAGATATCGATCTAAAAATCGATATCAATATCCATACGTGGAGCGGAAAATCGGATTTTACAATTGATTTCAGCTAAAACCAACATCGCGTGTTGAAGTAATACGATTGTATCATATAACTTGCGAAGTCATAATAATATATTTTATTAAAATAAACAAAAAATACATTGATATTTATATTTCTTATTACAAATTCAACTGCTTCTAGTTTCTTTACGTACCGTGACTTCATTTCCTCAGTAGGCCAGTCACCAAATCCCCATGGCATGTCTGTGGTACCCAAAATTAATCCGAATACAAATCCAAATAATAAAGACAGGAACATTCCAAGAATAAGGCTCTCGAAGCCACTTCTGACAAGATTTCTATCGGAAATAATAGTTCCAAATGTAATTGACATCACTGGTCCCATGAGCGGTGATACCAACATTGCTGCTACGATATTTGATGCATTATTTTCTACTAACCCTAATGCCGCTAAGGAACTGTAAATGTACAATGTTATTATCATCTTAATTTAAAAGTAACGACGTCATGGCGCAGTGGCACGAGCGTGTGACTGTGAAAATAACGGTTGTTGGTTAGATTCCCACTCGGGATAATGTATTATTTAATATTTTTCTTTCTTCGCTGTGATAAGAAGGCAAAGCGGGACGTTGAGTTCCGTCACTCACCACGTACTTAGTACCTCGTAAGTTGGACAGAAAGTGGAGAACGGAGTGACGGAGTTTATATAGAATACCACGAAAAGGTAATAATTAAAATAAAAAAGTGCCGTGAATAACTACTTCTACAAGGAAAGTTTTGTTCACTGAAAAAAAATATTCAAAACAACGTAAATTTAAACTGATAATAATAATAATAAATTTAAAAGCTTATTAGGCAGCTTCCATATAACAATGCTTATTATGCTATTGATATCAAAATCTTTACCGAAGCTACTGTCAACTTACTCGGCTGTTATTATTAAAGTAAGATAGTCAAAGGAGAGCTCCCCGCCTCCCCGGACGCCGTCGACGACTTGCTTCACTGTCAGCTTTGACCTAATTGACTCAACAAAATTCCTCCATCGTTTCGCTTCTTCATTCTTCTTTCTGATTAAAATGTTCAATTTTGTAATTAAATGAAGAAATTAATCTTTTACCGATTAAAATAATTCTTATCTCTTTATTGTGATAAACATATTTATGAAATAAACTTACAATAAAGCGTCGTCGTCATCATCAGGATAGTCAATAGCTGTATGTACCACGTTACATGGTAGAACACTGAAAAAACATTGAATAGTCGATAAGCACCTACTAATTTACACGTGTTTTGAGTATCTCTAGGTATAATTCTCTATTAGAGAATTTTAATATATGTTTCTTGTTTTTAATCCGCTTTCTTTTTTATGGAAAAGACAAGACAAACGAGTGTACGGGTCACCATTGTAACTGATAACTGCCGCCCATGGCCAGTGTAACACGAGTGGTGCTTAGGTACTGATGCGTTGCCTCTAAGGGAGATAAACGCGCTTTTAAGGTAGCCATATCGTATCGACCTGAAAACACTATCACAAGTAGGCCAATCCGCAGTTGCGTGGCGTATGGAACAAAGTTCCTATGGAACCGTTATTTATATTTATATATTATGTATTGCCATGTATACTTTGTTTTATTTATTTTTAACTTATATCCAAGGTACATACTGTTACACAGGTACCACGTCAAAGAGTTCCCCAGAACATTCCCCATGATAAATGCGATAGAGCACAACGAGGAGATGTCGCTACGTAATGCCAAAGTGTCAAGCCTTTCTCAGATCATTAAGTCCTCAATGAGCCGAACGACTCTACATTGTATGCGATCAAACGGTTCCTACAGACAACATATAATCATGAATTATAGTCACATATGGGATTTGAACTAGTAACTTTATTTTACATGGTAGCAGTAATAAATGTTATGAAGTATTAAATACTTAGGTAACACGTAGATTTAACTCTAAATAGTAATTATTCCCTAAAGACCCTTATTCAAACACAATTTTTACAATGCCATACTACCTTGGTTCTAAGTGGATAGAAAGGACTTTTAATATTTGCGTGACTCACCTGTATATGTGTATTCATTTAATATAAACATGCAAGAATCTACTTATAGAGTGCTACGAAGGTCATTTTTACAGTAAACTTGCGTGTCTAAATTACCTGACGATGGACTTGTAGCGGACGCCGATCCCCAGCTGTGTCAGGCAATGGAGCATGGTCTCACAGGGGTCTCCGGTGGCAAGGGGAAACACTACCTCGTGGTAATTGCCCAATTTGTCGCTCATCCACACGGCGTGTTCAACGTTTAATTTGCGTAGTGTTTCTTGTAAAATCTGTTTTGTAAATATTAAATATAAATATTATTTTCACATATAAGTAGGTGCGAAGTCAGTCCCACTTAGCTAAGCAGTAAGAGCATATTTTAAAATGCAAACATATATCTTTTTTTTTTTAAAGATTTTTAAAGTGTTATTTCACACTTAGGAAAGAAAAATACTTATTTAGAAAACGTATAAAAATTTGAACGCAGCGGGACTCGAGCTAGGAGCCAGGAGGCGCGGGTTCGAGTCCCGCTGCGTTCAAATTTTTATACGTTTTCTAAATAAGTATATTTCTTTTATATTAAAATAAAGTAAAGCTCAAAAAGTGTTTACTAGTTTAGTAGATATAAGATATATAATCAAAATTATATATTTTTTTTATTTAAACTTATTAACTTAGGTCGTGAACGATAATAATAGTGTCAGTGTTTTGAAAACCAGAATTTGCTCGTGGTTAAAGCACAAGTAGATGTTAGTAATGATTGCATTGACCCAGATCTTTATTGTTTTACCGTTTACCTACTGAATGAAACTCTTTTACGACACGTGCATAACGCGGCTTTCTACAAGAGTAGCCAATATTTTTCTCTAACATTTTCTATTTTGTAACATACTTATAACTAAATTTTATTAAAAAAGTAAATCAACATTTTTGATTTTATTTTAATGTATTTTTTTAGCTTCACATTGTATCCCGCACATAGAAGGGCAGGCAGAGGGAACCTGGTGTTAAGACACTCGGTTCCCCACTTTCTGCCGAATTCTGGAGGCATTGCGTGTAGAGTGGCAGAACTCAACGCTGCGCTTTGCCTCGACACCAGAGCGAAGAAATGGAAGTATAAATTTAATTTAACTTTGTGCCCACGACTGGCCTCACTAAATTACTAAATCTTTATAAAAAAATATAATACTTAATAATAAATTAAAATCTTTGCTTTAAAGAATAAACGTACGTAAATCTACAATTAAGGTAAAACCTAATAATACTCACACTCTCCATTGTAATGAATTCGTCATCCTCTTTAATATTTTCTAATTCATTATTAAAACTTTCACGGTAACAATTCTGTGTCAAATGTATCGGAATGCTTGCCGCCTTTTTACTGCGTAATTCCACTTTTAAACTATATTCTTCTATCAATGGCTTCTCTTCTATAGGCAGTATTTCTTTTGGTTTACCGAATTTAAGTATGTGTTCGTAATTGCTGGATGGGATGTAAATAATAAAGATAACTCCTGAAGGCATTGTTGAAGATGTGTGACTCTTCTGCTTGGTTGTTGTAGACTGTACACTTCAATGTCTCGGTCTTCTAACAAATTGTAGCTAATTTGTAGAAAAATTATAGCAATGCTAATTGTCGTTAGTGTGGTATTCTTAATAGGAGATATTATGTGTCGTGTTAAATGTATACGGCTTGCTGCCTGTATAAGATAAATAGACATATCGATTTTTTTTAATATTCCAAAATATTATTGACTTTACTTACTCAGTCTAACTATAATTAAAAAAAAAATGTATAAACACATTATACAAAGTATTAAAAAAAATCAAATCGAATGCGAGTCGGACTCGCCCACCTAGGCTTTCGTATAAATTTCAGGATTGTAGTTCACCGAGAAGTACCTACAACTTATAAAAGTTTATAAATTTAAGTTTGCATTGTATGCAATGAACTATAATTATAAATTTGTTGTAGTTTTTATCTGTAATATATACATATATTTCCTATTTTCGGATTTTTTCCTTGATTTCTATTGTAAGCTTTAATTTCGTGCCAAATTTCATAAATATAGATCCACGGAAAGTACCCTTTAGATTAGATTACGCGGTGAATTTCATACAAAATGCAGTAAAAACGATGCATAAATGCTTGTCGTATCTTTTGATTCCGATGACATAGAAGCTTGACTTTTTCTGTGCTACAAGGGAACATAGACCTGAATATTTGATATTAATTTCAGCTTGATGATCCTCACCTCCCGCCACCTCTACGTGATTTCGAGACAAATGATTTTGACAGACGGTCAACAAAGTCCTATAAGGGTTTCATTTTTTCCTTTTGAAACACAAAAAAAAAATACATTGTGATATTCGAATACTTGATCCATGATGTGCTGAAGATGTTGCATTGCGCTACTAGGCAGAAAATAAAATAATGAACTAATTCCTTCTTTGTCTTCATTGACGTCACTCAACATTTTCAATGACGTCCGTAAAAAAATTCTTTCACAAATTTGATCTTTATCTTGCGTCAACACTTCATCAGCAAGATGTTAGTGTTTAATTAAAATAAAAGAAAAAGACAACACTTACTTTTTAATTGAAAATATTCCTATATTAATGTATCTAAGCATATAGTAGTATATCAATTGAAAATATAACATAATAATATCTATGTTGAATTCTAATAACATTAAAAAAAAAACAAAAAATTGGATATGTTAAAGATGTCAGTAACAGTTTAGAAATTTAAAATTTTCATATAATTAAGATATTTTTAATTATGTGTAATGGGACTTACATGAATTTTCTTTTTTTATAAGTTGAAGCTAATAAAAGAAAAGCAACTCTAACTAACAAGAAAGTTTTTAAATTAATCGATTGGGTAAAATATCTATTCCGTGCACATGAGGTATGAAAAATACAACCTTAGGATGAAATGGCAAAAAATTATTACTTAATTTAATTCTTTCTTTATGCCTTTAATATTTATCTCTTTATATTTTGTTTTGTCTTTTTTTTAATCGATCTGTCTTTTGTAATGAAGGCTCAACTTTAATGCGAAGGCTAATCATTATTATTTTCTAGATCAAGGACAAACGCTAGGTTTTTTGGTAGACATAAAACACACACACTCTCATTTAATTAAATATTTAAGCCAATTTCTTTGCCTTTGTCAATAGTTCCAATGAATGATATTGACCTTTAAAAATTAGTGTTCGTTTAGCATTATAAATGAGAAGAATAATAGTAGTCGATCAAAACTATTTAAAGAGAGATTTTATCAAGAATACTGAAAGGATAAAAATGTGTGGAATAAAGATCATTTGAATTTCGTGACATAGAAATAGAATTTTTAATTAATTGCAATTGTATTAAATTAAACATTAAACCGATAATTACTACCTATATTGGAAAGAACAATAGTTTCTTGCTGGCTTTTTCGCCAGATATCTGTTGTTAAAGTCTTTCAGACTTAGATTTATCATTCATTTTCAGTTAGATCGATATTTTTAATGAGGCCATGAGGTCGTGGCGCAGAGGCAGGAGTGTGTGACTGTTAACGCGACTGGTTGTGAGTTCGAACCCTCGAGGAAAGGTAAAGCGCGGCGTTGAGTTTCGCCACTCAACATGCAATGTCTCTAGAATTCAGTGAAAAATGGGGAACAGAGATAGGCAGAGGGAACTTAGTGTTAATATCTTATATTAACACTAGGCAGAGGGAACTAAGTGTTAAGATATTAACACTAAGTTCCCTCTGTCACCCTGCTGTGTTCGGGATACAGCGTGACCTGATTTACGTAGAAAAAGAATCAGAACATGTAAGGAAACTCGGTATATTACCCTAATAAACAAACAGAAATATATGTAAGAGCTGTTAGCTTGTTAAAAGTTTAAACTACTTTTAAATATTGCGATATTCTCAATCAGTTGCAGTAATTGGATTTGTTCAACACGCTGAAGGAAATCGATGTCATAAAAGAATTTTGAAAGTGTAGTTATTCTATGGACCTTCTATGAGAAAGCTTACATACATACATAAGTATCTACCACCTCGCAAAACAAATTGCGAATTTAGGTGGTTGAAATCTATAATTTAAGTATAATAGTTTGAAATCGATTCAAATATACTTATATGAAAACTTATAGACAATAAAATTTAATTTTTTGAAAAATCTTAACATTGCTTTGCACAAACACATACACATATACATCCTCTCACCCTAAACGCATATACCGTTTCAGTTCCGTTGTTGGTAAAAAGTTCTTTTGGTGTTTATGGGTTCACATATAGAGGCGGTACTCTACGCTGCGCCACATATTTCACAGAGAAAATTATTTCATGTGAGAAACTATATAATATTATACAACCTGTTTGTTACTCTATATACCTAACGACTTTGTTTTCCTTATAATTTTAAATAAAATATGTCATCTAATTAAATATAATTTTAAATAATATATATCATCTTCACGCTGTATCCCGCAAGGGTAGGCAGAGGGAACTTAGTTAAGACACTCCTCTCCCTACTTTCTGCCGAATTCTAGAAGCATTGCGTGTTGAGTGGCAGAACTCAACGCCGCGCTTTGCTTCGACACAAGAGCGAAGTAATGGAAATATAAATTTAAGTAAAAGTTGTATTTCCTCGAGTGGGGATCGAACCCACAACCAGTTAGTTTTACAGTAACACTTTGTACCCCTGCGCCACGACTGGCCTCAGGGCTTATAATTTTAATTAATACATATATGTATAGACGAAAATATGTTTAATGTTTAGCGACATAAGCATTAAAAATTCATTTTCTAAATAAATGTAGATCAGATTTTCATTGAACGCAATTACAACATCGATTTTTCTTTGATAGTGACATTCATTTGATGGATTACCTTGCACTGGGTCATTGGAAATTGTAAAACATCTAACACGACATTAACATTTTTTTTTAAAATATACTACGGCTTAAAAAAAATAATAAAAAAAAACTAGTTAAGAGTCGTTTTATATGTGATACTTTTAGGTTTAAAATTGGACTGAAGTAAATGTTGTATGAATGTAATTACAATTATATATCTATTTTCCTCTGCCTATTTTCAAAAGCTCAAGTAAAACATGAAAAAAAGTATTTTGTATAAAAATATATTGTAAGGTGTGGTTGTTGGTAGGAATAACTATGTGTTATATTATATATCTATCAAGTATAGATAGTACTATATGTCGTATTAGATTTTCCTTTTTCGAGACATTTCACGATAAATTGATAATGAAACCCTCAGAATTAATATAGAGGAGAAACGAAAAATAAAATATAATAATGGAATATAAATATTTAAATAGTGATGATCGTATTGACAAATGACTTGCTGTATAATTATGTTAATCAAAATAACGATAAATGAAAGTAAGCATAATATTAAAATAAGAAATACTATCGAAAAATATACAGAAATTTATACATATATCTATTAACCCCGACCGCGAATTATTATATAATAATAATATTCCGATCGTTTTAATATTTTTCCATTAATCACGAAACTCGTGGGAAATGAACCATCTGCTGTCCACGTCCGTAAGAGGAAAAGCAAAATACATAGATAAATCCATAACTTATATTGAATTCTTGTCCATTAAATGTCCAAGAATACTGCTATCTCGTTGAAATAGATATAATGTTACATTTAGAAGGTTTATTGACAATGTTATTCACGTGGCTCTGAATTCAAGAACCCCTATGTGGGGAGAAGGGGGGCAAAACACAACACCGAGCGCGCAGCCGTGGAGGGCGCGCTTTGCGACGGGCGGGCGGCTTAGTCGCGGCGCTACCTGCCGCCAGCGCGATCCACGCGTCCTGACGCGATCAATAACTGTACTTACAGCAAATAATATCTAGAATTAAAAAACAAACAAATAGTAAAACAAAGTTAGTAAATGACTGCTGTGTTAAACTTCAGTGTTCCCGTTCCCGGCATTCGCTTTGCTGACACTGCGTACATCATAAACATGGCCACCGTAGCGAACACATGATCACCGAGAATCACGAATGAACTGCGGTTGTGAGTTATTCTCGATTTGGATAATTTATGCTTGTGCGTCCGTACGTAACTGTGTTTTATTGTTGGGTTACGTAAATGGACCGCCGGCTAGCTATATCGAAATCAATAAATATATTTTAAGGCGGTGTGTAAGAACACTACACAAACAAATAAACATCCTTTTCATGTTAATAACATATATTTAAATGAAGAGTGAAATCTAATTTATACAAACTTACAATTATAATTGGTCTTATTTGTTAGATTTTCTGAGATGCCAACGATTTCATAGCCGTCGTCGTAATAATGGCTCACGTTTTTCTAAACGGCTATATTTGAAAGCTGCAGACCTAAAATGCTTCTCCTCTTATATAACGCTATCCTTGTTGTGACGTAACCGAAGGGCTGTTAACTTTTTCCCATTTAAGGGAATTTTGTTGTCCAATGATCCTGTACCAAAATCTAATTAATTTTGGCTACAAAATTAATAAAAAAGCCCTAATAGTAAAAAAGGTACTAGGAGCAAATAATATGTATATCGTGGTAATATAATATGTGAATGAAATGTTACGTATGTAACCTAAAGTCATATAGACGAGGTTGAGATTATCCTGCGGCAAATTTAACCTTCAAACGGTAAATCTGTCTCAATATAAGTTTACCAGACAGGCATTTGCCGCATTTTAAGTCATAAATCGGTGCGCTAGGCACATTGAGTGTAAGTTTTCTTTTTTTTCTCAGCTTCACGCTGTATCTCGCATGTAGCAAGTAGGCAGAGGGAACTTAGTGTTAAGACACTCCGCTTTCTACTTATCGTGGAATTCTGGAAGCTTTACGTGTTGAGTGGCGGATTGGGACGCCGCACTTTGCCTCGAAACCAGAGCGAAGAATTGAAAATATTAAATAGTTAATTTCCTTGAGTGAGAATCGAACCCACAAACTGTCGCGTTTACAATCACACATTTGTGCCCTTGCGGCACGACTAGCCTCAATAAGAGTGTGGGAATTTAAGGAACATAAAAATAAGCTGCATGCAAGTTCACAATTTCTCATGGTCACCATTTTAATATGTAATGTTGACACGGTCAGGGCTACAAAGTTACATGGATTTTGGCCCATATTTATTTGAATATTTCTGGATTGCCAAGCTTTTCCAACTACTTATTTGGTTTCATATTTGCTACATTTGAAAAAAACGAAGGTATATTATATAAAATAATATGCATAATAATGCACTATATATGCAATAATATGCATAATATGCATAATAATAATAATGCACATAAAATTTACGTAATTCTGAAAAACAAAGAGAAAATCTTATGCTTTTATGTTAATGTGCAAAAAGAAAAGTGCCTTGGAAATGTTTAAGAATAAAATACTATATTAAGAATAGAATACTGCGCTTTATATCAAGACGAACCAAGACTTATTACATTTTTAAAAGCTAAAGTTTATAGTTTTTGACGAAGAAATTTAGTGAATTGGGTTTTTTTTTGTTAATATTATTATGTTTTTTATTCCTAAGTACGCGATATAAATGATTAAAAAAAATTTAATAAATTGTACAATTGATATTGTAACACGTTCCTAAAACAAATAAGCTAAAGAGTAGGTACCCACTAGAACTATTTTATTGCCTTCTGTATTTCATGGCCGATGCTAAAGTTTATAGACTGCGCCATAGTTGGTATAGACTTTATTTACATACTATTTATCATTTAAAATATTCCATTAAATTATGGTATAATAATCACTAAGTTTATGTGTTTTTTAAGTTGTGGCCAAAGTTTAAAAAGTAAAGAATAATTTTCGGCCCGCATACTACACTTAAGGTAGAAACTATTTAATCTATGGTAAATAAAAAAATACTCTAAATTATAAAAACACGCTGTAACCCGCACACAGCAGGGTAGACAGAGGGAACCTAGTTAAGGCACTCTGTTTCCCACTTTCTGCCGAATTCTGGAGGCATGGCGTGTTGAGTAGCAGAACTCATCGCCGCGTCTTGCCGAGACCAGAGCGAAGAAATGGAAATATAAATTTAGTGGGGATCGAACCCACAACCAGTCGGTTTTACAGTCACACTTTGTGCTCCTGCGCCACGACTGGCCTCAATTTAAAAAAAAATACCAACATTATATAGGACTATATAATAATATTATGATTCGTATCGTAAGGTTTAACGATTGAACTTGTTTATCGTTCCACAATCTATAGTTAATGCAAACTCTATGAAGGTCGCGTAAGAAAATAAACAAAATCGTTGGAAATCGCCACATCATTAAACGTAACAGCTGTGGATGTTATGCAGTCAAATGCGCATTATATGGGTTCTCCATTTAATTTCTGATTTGTGCCAGTGAAAATTATTATGAATTTCATTTATGAAATATAACTAGGAATTAATATGAAGTTTTTAGAAATATTCTTAGTTCTTACTGTTTTATTTACATTTTTCGTCGTTATGTATATAACATTTTAGCGTTAGATTTTACTAATTCAGTACTAGTAGTAGTAACAATGGAGTTTCCTATATTGGAATAAAGTCACCTCTAAGTCACCCTAAGTACTAGTAAGATAATTCGTAGTAAAGGAAAAAATATATAATATTCATTACATTTTTAATAATCGAGTGTTAGGTGATTAAGTATTTTTATACTTACTAAGCTTATTAGTTTCGTAGCAAATTAGAGAAAAATATTACAGATTTATTATTTATCTGTTTTATTTGAATTAATATCTACGCTATAATAGATGGGCAAAATAATATCGTAATACGATAAATTGTCTTATTTTGATAATACAATGCAGCGCATATTTACAAAATAGTTATTATAATTTTTAAACATATGTATGTATATAAAAATAAAAAATATAAAATAAAAATCGTATATATATAAAAATAAAATATAATTGCTTTGTTTTTATTATTATATATTTTCTCGCTATTTTCTCTGAATAATAAACGTCAATCTCATTAAAGTCAAACCATCTCGTGTAGTGTTTTGTAAAATGTCTGGACAACTTTGGGTCAACGTACTGAAGTTTAAGGCACAAGAGCTTTTATTAATGTCTGAAATTGAGAATATTTCTCTTACTTTTTTTATTTATTATTATATGATAAAGGAAAGCAAAAGAAAGTAACCTACAATCTCTAAATATTACAAAAAAAATAGTATTTTTTACTAAGATTTCAAATTTCAAATTATGTGTTTCCGTCTTCGTTTAATCACAGTTTTATATATATAGTAAAGAAATCAGCCTAGAGGGGCTGATTAAGCAAGCAGCCTGCCCGCGGCTTCGCCCGCTTGAACTACGTCATTATTCATTTAAGAAACAGAATTGACTGATAACTATAATTACTTCTAATATGTTTTTTATTACTTTAATCTGTAATCGTCTAATATGATTTTTATTACCTTATCGTAATTTCTATAAAGATTTTTGATCGTTTCGAATTAAGAAATGTAACCAATGTTGATACTTGATATTTATAATAATATACTTTGAGCATTGATAAATAAATATAGAGAATTATTTAATATACGTATATATTTTTGTAATACTATTTTTTTTTACCTGTGTTATGTACCTACATACACGTAGGTACATAACACAGATAAAAACCTATTTTTATTTACATATATATTAAGTTTTGTTGTAAATATTTACAATGTACAGAAACGACTTTTCTACAAATTTATTATAAGTATCTATAGATTAACTAAATATTGTTCGTACTCTAAGAATAAAAAGTATTTCGTGGTATAGTATAATAATAAGTTCCTATGAACAATTTTTTTTAAATACAACATAAATGCCTACAATATAAGTCCTATATATTATTGTCTTTGATAAATGAATCAATTTTCTCTACTCGATATATTTGTATGTTACCTATATACAAATGAAAGGTTGCAATCTGCAACAGTCGGTTGAGCAAATGGAAAACACAAGCTTATGCATTGGAATCTATTTTTAAGCTGAAACGAGTTCCACTCATTGTGAATAATTTTTTCTTTTGTAGTAGGTACTGTGGATTCTCTTAAATAAAACGAACCTTTCGTAACGACACAAAGTATGCAGAAATGTTTTACTGAACTCCCAGACACCCCGACTACCGAGGGTTCCGTATTTCAGGATTGTATGCCAACGGGAAGTTTATTTTATAAAAGTTGACAAACTTAAGTTTGCCGACCTGTGCACTCATTTTGTATGACAGAAAGTGGGGAACTGAGTGTCTTACTACTAGGTTCCTTCTGCCTACCCTGCAGTGTGTGGGATACAGCTTGAAACTGATTTACTTTTATTTAAAAAAAAAACCTCTCTCTAAAAAAAACGAAAGCCACCATACAATGTCCTGTTTGAGCCGACCCAAAAAATGGTCACGTTAGGTATAGGTATATTCAAGTATAATTAATTTTATTAATAGCTTATTTTAAGTAAACCTATTAAGGATAATACACGTATTGACGTTTGCTTAAATATTTTCTTTTAGTAAATCAAAATTGACAATAGTAAAATTATATTTTTATAAAGATTCAACAAAATTAATATGTTAATATTATTTGATAATTTAAAGTAAAAAAGAAACATTTTATTTACGATGTTTTTTTAATCTCAGGCTATTTGTTGTTGAATCAAAAACAGACAATTTGCAGTAAAATTAAAATAATGAGAGTGAGAGCAATTTTGCAGTCTGCTACACAGACCTCTTCATTTGTCTTTGACCTGTAGTAAACAAAACAAAATACATTTTCATTACATTCATTATATATAGTTTTTTAAATCAAGTTTCATACAATTTACAAAAAAACATGAATTATATTAGTTTAGAGTAAACTAATGCCTATGACAGAAATTTCAAGCGTTGGTTTTTTTTAGGGTAATTACCACTTTTTTCGAGGCCGGTCGTGGCGCAGCGGCACGAAGTGTGACTGTAAAACCGACTGGCTGTGGGTTCGATCCCCATTCGAGGAGATGAAATATTTACTTAAAATTGATATTTCCATTTTCTTCGCTCTGGTGTCCAGGCTAAGCGCGGCGTTGAGTTCTGCCACTCAACATGCAATGGCTCCTGAATTCGGCAGAATATAGTATATAGTGTCTTAACACTAGGTTTCTCTGCCTACCCTGCTGAGTGCGGGATACAGCGTGAAGCTGATTTTAATTTTTTTACCACTTTTATAGGTCTCCTTTTGCACAGCGGAGAGTCTTTCTTTCTTTTTCGTCTTTCTTTTTTTTTCTTTTTTTTGTGATGTTCTTGTTGTGGCCACAAGAATTAGAGACCTTGTACTACTTATCTGTATGATACGGTACAATATACGTATAGATCAGACACAGTACCGATGTGTTTTCATCCCTCGGCAAGCCGCACTCACATTTAATTATCACATTACTTAAATGAGCTGCATAACAGCTCTCATCTCTTACTACCCTCGGTGTCAGAATTAAACAAGAACAAATACAAAATAATAAATTCTATTTACACTATCGAAATTTCACGTATACGGCAGGCTATAAAAAATTTATTTAAAATTGAAAGAATAAATTATTGTACATATACATAGGTATGCATATAACTATATGGTTAATTTATTTTTACATAAAAAATATTATTATTAAAAGATTGAATGAACGAAGGATTATAATAAAACAATTTAAATGGATTTATTGCGTGTAATATGTTATTTTTACATTTGTATGATACTTCATAAGTTACATTAAAGGTAAGTAAAGTTGAGATTGAGGTGGCATGGAAGTGGTGCTTTCGTGATTGACGTACGTTAGGTATTTCAAAGATTTTTTCTTATATTTAAACTAAACGACTCTAATTATTGTCCTTATAAAAAAAGAAACAGAAATATACATTAGATATAGATATATCAGATCATCTCCAGTATTCATCGGTCTCTCCTAGTAAAGATTTCGGGTTTATTAAGCCTGTTATAACGTTTGAGTTAATCCGCTTATGTTTCTGACTTCTATTTACGCTTGTTCTTCACATAGGTTAGATAGATAGTTTCTTCACCATAATAGCGATATTTCTATTTACCTGAAAAAAAAAATTACAATCTAGTTTTTACAGATTAAAGGAGAATTAATGTCTTCTAAGTCTAATTAATGTCTTCACTGATCTTAAAAATTCGAATAAAATATTTCATTATTCTCTTCTTTTAAATGATGCCTGTATCTTTCTTCTCCCATGATGGAAGTGTTGGTTGATTTTCCAAAGTTAAATGTTTGTTCGACGTCTTGCGTTGGTTAGAAACTCGAAGTCGGGCCAAGTTCTTCGTCTATTTGTTTAATAATAAAATAGTGAGCCATTTAAGGAACCCGCAGATTTTCAAACTGTGTAAATAAAAAAAATAATAATAGAAGATATTATGTTGAACACAAAGTAGCTTACTGTAGTTCTGCTTATGCACACTAAAGTTGGTGTTTTAAATGTAGAGCCGCCCATACCATTAAAACTATTATGGCTAGTGTGACAACTTATGACTGACGCATTGGTTGTGGGTTCGATCTCCACTCTGGAAAACGAATTATTTTAATTTATTCATCCTACAAATCAATTCGCTGCTCGCAAAACGCATCACTCTGGGCTCTGTTACTCGAAAAGCGTGTCAAAGGATAAAGCTTCTACTACAACAGCATGGACTTCTCTACAACGACAACTTACAAACCGACGACCTTATTCCTTTTTCCCCAATTTCTCACAAATAGGTGGGGGTTATGTATAGTAAGCGTTGATATTTTATAGTTTATTTTACTACTTTCATGTTTTGTAAATGTATTTACAAATAAATATCTCATTTTCGCAAATAGAAATCGAACCCACAACCTGTTTGTCCCTGAATACAATGAAACAATGATTTAAATAATTTTATATGATATTGGCACATTTCTCTACGATTAAAAACTTCATAATTATAGTGAAACATAAACTGCGATATCGTTTGACGTCACATTTCCGTGGGTATATTCTATGTAACAGCGTGTATAATTTCTAATTTTACTAAACATGAGTGCATGGACTTGCAATAATTGCCAGCTCGTGACAGTCTGTAGGCGTCAGCTACAAAGTTCAGCAAAATACTATAAATAGGATTTATCTTTAAATTTGCTGAATTTTGTAATGAAATATCTATTTCGATATTTAATTCTACATATACTTGTATAATGATTAAGACAGCTAAATTTCTTGTTTGATATCTTGAACTCCTAAATGGATCTTCTAGGAAAAACCATCCGATTCAATGGTTAGCTGTAAAACAATAGATTTAACCCTAAACTTCTTAGATTAAATATTTTTTAAATGTAATTTTTATTTATAGATATATTTATTTATTTCTTTTAGCTTCACGCTGTATCCCGCATACATCTGGGTAGGCTGAGGGAACCTGGTGTTAAGACACTCCGTTCCCCACTTTCCGCCGAATTCTGGAGGCATTGCGCGATGAGTGGCGGAACTCAACTACGCGCTTTGCCTCGACACCAGAGCGAAGAAGTGGAAATATAAATTTAAATAATCATTTCATTTCCTCAAGTAGAGATCGAACTCACAAGCAGTCGCGTTTACAGTCACACTTTTTTCCTCTGCGCCAAAACCGGCCTCAAATAGAAATAAATAGTATACCTTTTTTTTTTAAATGAATATATTAAGTGCATAGTAATAACAAGATTTTTAACGAGTTTTGTATTATTATAAATACGGCAAATTTTGTTATAATAATTACTATATATACATAATCATAATGTTCCACTAATATTTATTCATAAAGTTTTTGCGTATCCAATGAAGGCTACCAATACAATATAGGAACAATAGCTGTAGCTGATTTTACAAGAATGTAGTCGACATTTCTCGTTTCGAATTCGTGTTTTAGACACTTGGACGTTCTCAGACGGAGCTGAAGCCTTAAGATCTTATTTGTTACGCATTCGTTATGTACAAAATGATAGAGATAAGAAAAATATTTACAATATAAAGGATACAATATAATACTATACAGGATGTACCTACGTATATTATATTATGTAAATATTATCGGTTTTATTATGTAGGAAAGAGATTTTTTTTGTTTTTATATAAATTAAAAGGTACATTTAAAAAAATATAAGGTAGAAGGACAAGGGTTCAGAACATCGGTGGCTAAGGCTCCAGAATGAGTGGTATACCTAAATGATAAATCTCTTTCATGACGTAATTTAAAATAGGTATAATTTAATATATTAAATAAATATATTTTATATCGAGAAGAAAATAATATGGCCGAAATTTTGTTTGTAAAATGATATGAATTTGGACGGCTGAAGGTCAATAATAAATGTACTAATATATAATAATCCTGTCAAGACCTCCTCAAGGCTGGGCGCCGGTCTGCGCCGCGACGCCTAGTCGCCGTTTAGTCGCTCCCAAACACTTAGCCTCATTCCTTTAAACATAGAACACCAATTTATCAAAATGTATGTCAAAATGAATGCTATTTCTTGGTTTTATTGTTCAAAGACTACTTAATTCAACATTCCTTCACCTATATCCTTATTTATAAGGTTCCGTATCTTGTAAGGGTATAAGGAACCCTTATAATATCACTTTGTTGTCCGTCCGTCCGTCTTTCAAGAGCCTTTATCTCAGGAACGCTTGGAGATATCAAGTTAAAATTCAAATCATATACTCAGACCTACGGTCTCTTGATTTCTACATTTACTTAAAAAATATATGGTCGTTTATATCGCAAAAACATAATAAAAATTAATAGGGTACCTCCGGCTGACCTAGGATTATGAAATTTTGCAGCCAGCATCTACAGGTAATACTAGCTCAGGAAAAAATCTGATAACTATACATTTGTAGTTAAATCCTAAAAAATAATAGCCTTAAAAGAGGGAAGCAAAATTTGGTATTAAAGCCGCTAGTTCAAGTGAGCCCTTTCATCTGATAATATGAAAGGGCTCTGACTAAGCTAAGCTTGGATTTCAGGAAAATCTCGCGTTCTTCAATTTTATTACGGAACTCTTGGTGGGTGAGGCCGACCTGTGCTTGTTCGGTTTTTGTAAACATGTGGGATTGAAATGTGTTAAACTGAATATAAATTGTCTGTCTGTATTATTCATAACATGTGTTTAATTATTCTTAACATTTTTTATGTGTGATCCACACTTAGGAAAGACAAATAGTTATTTAGAAAATGTATATAAAATTTGAATGTTTACAATATTTTTATATTGCTAGTCTATACATATAAAAGGACTTGTGCTGACTGACTGAGGTAAGACGCACGCAGAGCCGTAACCGGTGATGGTAGAAACGTGAAATTTGGGCAGATGTTTATTTTCATATTCTGGTCATCCACTAAGAAGGGAATTTGAAAAATTTTAACCCTAAAGGGATGAAATAGGGGTTGAAAGTTTGTATGGAAAAAAAATTTAATCTGTACCGATTTTTATAAAATTTGAAATTCAGACTCTTAAAAATATTTCATTGAACACGTGTTTCATGGTTTTTAAGAATTCACCCCCTAAGGGTTCAAATAAGGGGTTGAAAGTTTATATGGAAAAATCTTTAAATTGCCACCGATTTTTATAAAAATTTAAATTCAGACTGTTAAAAAAATTTTATTGAACACGTGTTTCGTGGTTTTTTTAGAATTCACTCCTAATAAGCGGGCGAAGCCGCGCGCGCCCTCTAGTATTTAATAAATAGCATTCTCTCCTGCTAAATAATGATAATTCTAAGCAATAATCTTTTGGGTAGCATGAATTTGTAAGTTTTCCTAAGGCGCAGGTTCAAATCCGGCTTCGTAATTTTTTATATGTAAATTTGTATCTATTTAATTAGTCATGACTATCTTTAGAATATCTGATATAATCTTGTGTGTCTTCGCTTCGTATGCAAAAAAATATGATATCTAACTTATTTTTATAATGTTAACTCAAATTAATAAGTTTAATTTATATATTTTTTTCGCATCTAAATATTATATGAAAATAAAATGAAGTTAAAACACAAGATGAATAATATTCTCCGTGAACATAACGTAGTGAACGTATTAATCAAATACCTATTTCCATTTATCTATAAATACTTGATTAATGAAGCCAGCGGCCAGTCGTGGCGCAGGGACACAAGCGTGCGTGTGTAAACGCGACATGTGAGCGCGGGTTCGGTTCCCTATCGAGGAAATGAGATATTTGATATTTTCATTTCTTCGCCCAGGTAACGAAAAAGTGCGTCGTTGAGTTCCGTTACTCAATACACAATGCCTCGAGGAACCGGCGAAAAGTGAGGAACGGTAGTGTTTTAATAGGAATGGAGTGTTTTATCATTAGGTTTCCTTTGCCTACCCTGCTTTGTGCGCGATACAGTGTAAAGCTTAGAAAAATAGGAGTGGTAAAACACAAGCCACTTTATTTCCATTATTCAACTCGAAAAAAAAACATTCAAACCAATTTTCTCACATACATATATTTCCTTCTTACATATAAAAGTAATATATTCCAACACTAAAATTTCTATACAAAGAAAACAATAACTTTGGTGGCTACAGTTATCAGCTTAGCGAATGTCGAATTAGAAACGGGTGTGACGAACTTGGACGTCCATAGGCAATTCTCAAAAGACCATTACGCGCTATAGTTTGTTTAAAGACGTGAGGAAAATCAAATTTGACTAAAATGTTTGGTGTAGTGTAAATACTAAATAGTTAATTTTATTCATCTTGAACTATCCATATGAGGTGAAACACGAAGTAGCAATGACTTCCCTCAAGCATGGAGTGAACCTGAGCCGGCGAGCATGCAGGCATCACGCCACCCTGCTGGTGGGTGCCGTTATCCTTGCGGTGTCATCAGCTAATCCTATCGAAGTAAGTCGGTTTAAATTAATTTTATTATCCAAAATAATGAAGTTATTATATTAGTTTAGTATATTTAAATACTAAGGCTTTTAATTTATTATACTTGCAAGAAGTTGGTAATGACAATAAAATAGTTTTGAAAATATGCATATATATGGATAAATCTAGTCATTGGTTTTTTGAAGTACATAAATCAAAATTAAATTGAAATCAGCTTCACGCTGTATTCCGCACACAGCAGGGTAGGCAGAGGAAACCTAGTGTTAAGACACTCCGTTCCCCATTTTCTGCCGAATTCTGGAGGCATTGCGTGTTGAATGGCAGAACTCAACGCCGCGCTTAACCTCGACACCAGAGTGGAAAAATGGAAATATAAATTTAAGTAAACATTTCATCTCCTCGAGTGGGGATCGAACCCACAACCAGTCGGTTTTACAGTTAAATCTCGTGCCGCTGCGCCACGACTGGCCTCAACTGGCTTTGAAGTACATGAAATTTATTTATAGGTTTTAGGCGTATTAAGATTATGTGGTGCAAAAAAATGCGTTTAAAAAAAACTGACTTAGTTTTTTCTAACCTAGTGAGTTAGTAAGCTGACTTTCAGTGTAATAAGAAAAAAGCCCTGCTGTGTGTGGTTCGTAATAATTACCTCGTATTTCTGTACTTCTAAGAGGAATTTCCCAAATTAGTTTTTAGTAGCTTAACAATCTAGCTAAAATCGTTTACACACAGTGATGGTAAACCTACTATTTAATAATAAATAATATATTTGTGGAATATAAATTGTGAAACCGTTTATCACGTTGTGTCGATTGGCTGAACATTGTGGCGCAATCTAAATGCAAACATTTGCGTAGAAAAATATTTCCACGAGGAGAAACATCACGTCCTTTTGTTGCGAAAGTGAACGAAGGCCAGAAATTAAATTTAAGTACTAGTACCTAGTTAATGATTCTTTTTCGTTTTGTAGTTATTTAATATAATTAATACATTTTAGTGTCGTGGCGCAATAGAAATTAGGCGCAGCGTTTGACTGGTTGTGGGTTCGATTTTTGCTCAGATAAGACAAAGCGCGGCGTTGAGTTCCGCCACTCATAACGCCATGTCTCTTATTCGAGCGGAAAATGGGAAAAGAAGTGTCTTGACACTGCCAAAAAAATAAAAAAAATGATTGACAAGAATTATCCAAAGACCAGTGTAGGTCTTTGGGTAATTCTTGTGCTTTAGTGCTACTCTTTTATCGTTACCATTTATTATATCCTTACGAAGCGTCTATATGAAAATTTCATCTTGAATTTTTCACTAAAACCATTAGTGTAAACGTGCTTTACACTTGAGCCACCTTGTCTGCCACACATCACATGCTTTATTTTTAGCTTACTGTTTAAATAAAGGAATATGTTAAAAATGTGAGGCCACTCGTGGCGCAGCGGCACGAAGTGCCTGTAAAACCGACTGGTTGTGGGTTCGATCCCCACTCGAGGAGATGAAATATTTACTTAAATTTATATTTCCATTTCTTCGTTCTGGTGTAGAGGCTAAGCGCGGCGTTGAGTTCTGCCACTCAACACACAATGTCTCCAGAATTCGGCAGAAAATAGGGAACGGAGTGCCTTAACACTAGGTACCCTCTGTCTACCCTACTGTGTGTGGGATACAGCGTGAAGCTGTTAAAAATGTATATGACAGTAATATAAATTTACAAATGTGTTTTGTTTTAAATGCGATTCATTTACATAAATGCTCCGTGCTCTGTCGTTGTTAGATGACATTTTATAGCAGCAAAAACGATTCAAAAGCGCACACTGCTTTTTACAAATATTAAGAGAAAAAAAAATCTTGTATATTAAAGCTTTTTATGTTAATTATTTATTTAACGTTTATTCTTATCGTAAAAATTAAGAATTTCTTATATAATTTAAAATGCTTAATAACTCTGTGAAATCATAGCTGTGCCTATAAATTTCATGGAGTTTATAATCTTTGGATTTCGCACCATTTTCATTTACCATTGTAGTCATTACTGCTTCCAGGATTTTTTTTCCAGGAACTATAGATATATATAGATTTTTCACAATATTAACGTCTGCATTTCCTATTATCTCATACAGTTCGTCTGATCTTTCCTTTTATGTTATGCACTATATCGTGGAGATTTGTTACGATGTTTGCAAATGTGCCATTGTGATATTCTTATAGCCTTTCCTCATAGTTTATTTGGTGACTTAGAGCTACTCTTCAGGAGACTGGAACATCTGAATTTTTAATTTTTATATGCCACCGGCGAATGCTCGTCATGCTTGATTACTTTTGCAGAGGAACCATTTTCTTATTTTTTACAGCTTATTATTAACTCGTCTATAATGATTCTATATAAAGTGTTCTGATCTTCAAAATCAATTATACCTGTATAATTGTTTTGCTTACAACAAAAAGTTTTATTCTAATCTATACAGTTATTTCAAAAATGTTTGCACCGTGTGTAAGAAACATTCAGTTTTTTTAATATTATATAATATTATAGATTATTGATAATATTAATAGCTTGAAAAAAGACTTGTATTATTTTGTAGTCTCGATCTCAAAAATAAAATAATAATAACTTTTGGAGTATGTATTTTCCTTTGAGATATTGTCATGATGTAGGTCAGACGTGAGCTCATCACTATCTTCCATAATTAGATCCGCCACTTTATAACTTTAACCTAAAATAACTAATATGTAAGGGTAGACTAGGTATGGTATGTATAATATAATTAAGCTCCTAAGAATATTATTACAATTACAAACAAATAATGAGAAATTAGTAGATATATTATTATAAACATAAACAAATCTTAAATTGTAAATTTACATATTTTTACAACGCTATCTACTTAGAACCAATGTAATTGTTAAAACAGATAATATGAAAATATTATATTAATAACATACATATGTTTAGTAAATTAAAAAATGGGTCTAAAAAGTGGAAAAGTAGTATTAATAAAGTAAGAAATATAAAATTTGAGTAAATAGCCTTTTGTGTGGGAATTCAAGGTCACGTAAAGTGACAAAGTGTCCGCAGAGAGGTCAAGATACTATCTGCGGCTGGCGAGAATTCAGATCTGCAATTTTTAAACAATAGCTTAACTGCATTATATTTAGATGCTTTGCAGCTAATACGAGTGTTGCCAATTTAATAATTAATAAGATATAAAAGTGAGTTTTTTAAAATGTTAAATTTAAATTTTAAAAGTACTATAATAAAAGGTATTACTTTCTACTTTGAGGCCGGTCGTGGCGCAGCGGCACGAGGTGTGACTGCAAAACCGACTGGTTGTGGGTTCGATCCCCACTCGAGGAGATGAAATATTTACTTAAATTTATATTTCCATTTCTTCGCTCTGGTGTCGAGGTTAAGCGCGGCGTTGAGTTCTGCCACTCAACACGCAATGCCTCCAGAATTCGGCAGAAAGTGGGGAACGGAGTGTCTTAACACTAGGTTCCCTCTGCCTACCCTGCTGTGTGCGGGATACAGCGTGAAGCTAATTTAATTTTAATTTTTTTTATTACTTTCTAGATTTACCTAATCATTTTTTTTTGGAAATTTAAATTATAACCGTATACGACATAAAATAATATGTATATTAATTAAAAAAATAGTTGCATTTACCTTACCACATTATATATTCTTGGCTACTTGAAAAAATAGTAATATCAAGATAGTAAAAATCAGCAATCATTTTAGAAATGTAGTCATATAGCAATATGACTACACTAGAGGGCGCGCGCGGCTTCGCCCGCTTATTAGGAGTGAATTCTAAAACAACCACGAAACACAAGTTCAATAAAATATTTTTAACAGTCTGAATTTAAATTTTTATAAAAATCGATGGCAATTTAAAGATTTTTCCATATAAACTTTCAACCCCTTATTTGAACCCTTAGGGGGTGAATTCTTAAAAACCATGAAACACGTGTTTAATGAAGTATTTTTAAGAGTCTGAATTTCAAATTTTATAAAAATCGGTACAGATTATTTTTTTTCCATACAAACTTTCAACCACTATTTCATCCCTTTAGGGTTAAAATTTTTAAAATTCCCTTCTTAGTGGATGTCCAGAATATGAAAATAAACATCTGCCCAAATTTCACGTTTCTACCATCAGCGGTTACGGCTCTGCGAGCGTCTTACCTCAGTCAGTCAGCACAAGTCCTTTTATATATATAGATTTCTAAAATTATTAAGAATAAATATTAAAACAATCCAACCAAATCAAATAAAATTAAATATAATCCAAGTACTACAGAATTTCACAATTCTAACACGTGTCTCAAAAATCTTGTAAAACGGAGGGGAAGTTCTTTGTTTTTATGTTTGGAGGGCATCAAGGCGGAAATAGCAACGTTGCGCTGACATTTTCAGATATTTTCAAACTATGCCGTTTTTAAAGTAAATTTAAGAGCGCAAAAGTTGTATTATACTCGAACTAACGCGATTAAATAACATTATATTATATTAAGATAGAATTACTATATAAGCAAACAAAAATAACCTATTTTTAAAAAATTGTTTATGTATTTCATATATATAGTTACTGTCTTTACTGAGAACCTAAAATATCTTAACCGAGTAAGGAATAACTTTTTAATGCAATTTTTTTATTATTATCAATGTACAATAAAGTAGGTACGTATACGTCACTCATTAATTAAGTTTTGTAAAAACTATTTAGTAGTTTTATATTAGTGGAGACAAGAAACACCGCAATATGGCAAATTTGTTTGATAGAGATGTCTGTAATACTGTTTAGATGTTGGCAACTACTTTGACAAGAGCTTTATTACATACACGGAATAGCTACATGTTTATGCAGCTTTGCTGGGCTTTGTAGGACAATATTAATAAAAAATACTTTATAAGAAAACGTATAAAATTGTACCGAAGCGGGACTTGAACCCTCGCCTCTTGGGACCTGTTCAAGTGCTCTGACCACTAACGCTTGATGAGCATGGCTTAGTGGTCAGAGTGATTGCGACGGTTTGAAAAACGCGTGGGTTCCAGTCCCGATACTCGGTTGATTGAACTTTTTATATATGTTTATTACGAGGTGAAGTTGATTAAATTTTTTTACTTCATCTGTCATTGACTTTCCATGGACACATCCAAATTTATAATGTGGAACATCTGATGACGAACCATGACTAATATACTAAAAGTAGAAAGTAAATGCATAATATATATTAACAATAGCTGCAATGGTCGGGTGGAATAGTTTTCGTTAATATAAAATAATCATTGAAAATTGAGGTATAAAATAGTTAGTAATTGTTTTACTATTCCAAAAAGTTTACAATTTTACTTAAAAGCTCATTTAGATTGTAATTTCTTAAAGAAACGAAAAAGTTACCTGCCATGGTAGTCTACACACTTTCTATGCGCTGACGTTGAACACATTTTAAACAAACATATAAATAATATAATTAACAAGTTAACATCCCAAAGTCTTTTCTTTATCGGCTTTAATTCAAATTTATTTTTGTGAAAATCATGTAAGTATTTCTTTGATAATGTATAAAAAAAATATAGTCAGTCTAGAAATACAATTTATAAAGTCAGTAAGCAACATAAAATTAATGTACTATTCACCTTTTAGTAAGAAAGTGACATGGAACATTACATGCCATATAAAATAATGACTATCTAAGCGCGGCGTTGAGTTCCACCACGCAACTCCTCCAAAATTCGGCAATTAATAAATTGCCGAATCAATGACAATGTTTGTTACTTAAGCTAAGCTGTCAAATATATTTAAAAAATATATATATTTTAACAAGCATATAAACTGTCTTTTAAATCGTGCCTTTCTCTATTGAAAAAACACAAAATTAAGACATTACTAATTACGCAGCATCTTCGAGCCGCGCTACGTTTATAGATATGTAATAAGATCAATTTTATTATATTACAATACCGCCTAGATCTTGGTAGATGTCAGGTAGGCGTGGACTCAAAGACGGGATTTAGGGACGATTATACGGTTCGCTCATTGATGCGAAAATATTGAAGTGTATAAAGCGAGGTTTATCTCACTTAAGATATTCTTAATACTTTCAAATTTGCAGCCTAATAATAATATCTAATAATATCTTTGTAAAATTGCTTTAAAGAAATTGTGAACAATTCAAATAGTATAATTATTATACCTATATAATATATATATAATAACTCTAAAATACTTTTTTGGAAAACTCATAAAAATTTGAACGTAGTGGGCCCGTGCCGCTTAAAGTGCCCCCAAATTTGTAAAAATTTTACCACACAGAGGCTAACAATATAAATAAGAGCTAATAAAGAGTATTTTTAATACTCTAACAGTACTCTACTCTAAAAGGAAGGGATTTCGTCGTCGTCGTTGTCTTTAAGGATTTCGACTTAGCTTGTAGACGTACGTATGTTTGGACGGTTTCCGCGGATACGCGGTCACATATCCCTCTACGTTAAAATTTTTATACTTTTTCTAAAAAAATATTTTTCTTTCCTAAATGTGGGATAATACTTTAAATACTTTAAAACACTTTATAAGATATAATAAAATGCAGCCTTATATAAATTGTTGGAACAGATAAGCATTTTCCAATGGCATATAAAAATTGAAAATATAGAATATGTAAACTATAAAAAATAATGAAATGCCGCCTTACTTTTTTTTACGACTGTAACGCGACTGTTCGCTTTCCCACTTGCCGCCGAATTCTCGTGGCATTGCGTGTTGAGAGGCAGATTTTAAGGCCGCGCTTTTCTTCGTTACTAGAGTGAGGAAATTAAAATATTAAATATTTGATTTCTTCGATTGGAAATAGAACCCACACCCTGTGGCGTTTACAGTCGCACACTTGTGCCTATACGCCACGACTGGCTTCAGGACATGATGAAATGTCGCTTTTACCAAAGTTGACAAGCATTATACTTATTTAGAAAACGTATAAAAATTTGAACGTAGGGGGACTCGAACTCGCGCCTACTGGAAACTGACCAGGCGCTCTGACCGCTAAGCCATAAGTTCTCATCAAGCTACGTCGAAATTTTTATACGCTTGTTACAATTATTATGTTGTTAGCATCTCTGTAGGGAGATTTTTACAAATTTCCGCTACCCAAAGATAATCACTAAGAATTATCGTTTGGCAAGAGAGAATACTACTTTTTTAAATATTTTTAAACATTTTTTAAAGTGTTATTCCACACTCAGGAAAGAAAAATATTTATTTAGAAAACGTTTTTATACGTTTAATCGTATAAAAAATATTTTATACGTTTTCTAAATAAGTATTTTTCTTTCCTAAGAGTGGAATAACACTTTAAAAAATGTTTAAAAATATTGACAAGCATTTTTGACTGACATATAAAAATTGAAGATCTGGAACAACTGATGAACAACCATACCAGTCTAGCTAAACTATAAGAAATAATGAAATGCTATTTTAGTGGAAGAACTTGTCAGGGATTTTCCTTTGATATTTATATAAAATTAAAAAATCTAATTAATTAATTAAGAACTATAACAGCTTAGTTAAATTATAAGAATTAATAAAATAATAAAATTTCACCTTAGTAAAAAAGATGTTCAATAAGGTGAGATTTTTACATCAAACATAGAAATAAAATTTAAGTGTCTGACTGTGTTTTCATAATAAGAATAACAGTGTTTTTTTTAAGTGCAAAAAGTTATTTACACGATACTAAAACAGAAACAAAAAATAATAATTTTTGAGTGAATCCAGTAAGATTGAAAGATTTATTAAGTTTAATAACTGTTGTTCAATTAAAAGTTTATAATTTATTAAAATAAATGATTATATAAAATATAAGATAGATGCTAAATTTGCTTTATATTTATTTTAGAGCACTACGAAACAAAGTCCGTCCATAACAGTCGATGGGATCTCAACGTATCCTGGTCTCGGATTTGGGCCCATGGGTCCCGTGGCACCAATGCCAGGGGAACCCCCAGGCACACAGCTGCGTCAACAGCAAGAATCCACAACGGAAACAACAACCACCGCAAAGCCGAAGAAAGAAAGAACTTTTGTTATAGCAGCTGTCGAGTTTCATCGCGTTGAAACTCCTTTCTTGATTGGCGTATGGATCTTTTTCGCTAGTATCGCCAAAATAGGTATGAATTAATTTATTTTGTGCTTATAACTTGTATATTTGTTATAGGTATATGCAAATAGACGTTAAGACAACGTAAAACAATTTACAAAAAAATATTATATTCATTTCTATAACGAGTGTCCTTCTAAATTATTCAATTAGCACATAAGTAATTTAAATAGTTTGTATTTATGACTCAAAGTTTAATCAGCTTCACGTTGTATCTCGTATACAGCGGGGTAGGCAGAGGGACCCAGGGAGTGTTTTGGCTTTTACCTTGGTGCCAAAGCGAAGAAAATGAAAATATTAAATTAAAAATAAAATTAAATTAGCTTCACGCTGTATCCCGCACACAGCAGGGTAGGCAGAGGGAACCTAGTGTTAAGACACTCCGTTCCCCACTTTCTGCCGAATTCTGGAGGCATTGCGTGTTGAGTGGCAGAACTCAACGCCGCGCTTAACCTCGACACCAGAGCGAAGAAATGGAAATATAAATTTAAGTAAATATTTCATCTTCTCGAGTGGGGATCGAATCCACAACCAGTCGGTTTTGTAGTCACACCTCGTGCCGCTGCGCCACGACCGGCCTCTGAATAATGAAAATATTAAGAAATAATAATTTATTCCCTCGAGTGGGATAGAACCCACAAGCGTTGCGCTACAGTTCCAGGCTTGTGCCCCTGAACTACGACGGCCCAAAAGAATAATCAGTTTAATTTTTTACATTTAATCTACTGATGCAGTTTCATTAATATAAAACAAATGGCACGAGGCATGAGGCACGAGGTAAGAGCAAAGTTCTCTCTGTACGCGAGTATATAAATAGTCATATTAGTTATTAATAGTATAATACATCTAAGAATAGTCACATACTAATTAATTGACAGCACGCTTAGTTGATGACGAAACGTAAACAAACTTATGGATTATTTAAACTTAAAAGAAAAAAAACCTTATCTATGTATAGCTGATTAGAATCCTTTTATTTTTATAATGGCAACCTAGGACAATTTAATTGAGGGTACAATGTGTCCTTAATTATTAATCATTAAATTTATACTATTATAAATAAATATTAAACTTTTGGGAATGTTTTTTTTGTGTAGTCGGGTTTTTATTTTTTTAATAACGTTGGGATTTCAACTCGCTTTCGCAGTCCATGAGCTATCGCTGCTACTATTCGTATAAAAAGGACAGAATAACAAAATAAAGGAACCTTTACATAATTTAGGCATTTCAATATCTATTCAATCATATAAAACTTTTAAAAGAATTTTAACGAAAGAAAAAAATGATAACGACGAGATATTAAATTTCAATACAATCTATCTACTAAAATTTCAAAAGCTACAGGTTTCTTCAAACTTCAAAAGAGTAAAGTATTATTATAAATATTATTTGACATTTATTAAAAATAAAAATAAAAACAATTTAGATACCGTTAATAATTGTAGACGACATTTTTAACAAACAGTTGTCTTTTTGGAATTCGAAGAAGATCTAATTTTTCGCCTACGTTTCACAGAAAATATGTTCTTGTATTTTTTTTTTCGAATACTTTTACGAGACTTAATAAATTCTGTATGCAATCGAGAACAAGTTTCATTGTTATTTGTACTATCAATTTTTCGCTTCGCATTATCAGAAAAAGACGATAATTTATAGGGGAATATTGGGTCTGTTAAATTAGCATAAGCTGTAACATATGGATTTTTGTAAGTAAATCCTGTACTGCCTTTTCTGTAAGCTTGTTTTCCGTGTGATGGACAATGCTCATCTATTTCAAAAGAAGAATTAAACGTTGACATAGATAGTTCTTCTCCAGAAACTGGATTTGTATATTTGTCTTCATAACATAACTTATTAAAATTTGTATAGAACTTGTTGGTTTCCGTATTAAAATCATAAAAAGCCTTGGAACTTTTGGAGTAAAGCAATGAGTTTGTTGCAGATAGGTTATTATTTTTGAATTGACATCCAACATCTCTTATATACACTACTGTTTCAATGTATCCACTTTCTTCTAAATTATCTAAAGTATAGCATTTGCAATCCAAACAGTCATACTGACATGATTTATTCGATTTACTGCATTTTAGAGGCAATCTTATAGGAATATGAAAAGGAGAAGAAGTTGGAGATGTATAAGATATCTCAGGTTGTAAATTTAGTTTTGGTGAGCATTTGCTAAAACAGTGGCATTTATTTTGTGAAGAATGAAATTGATACACATTATTATTAATCAATGACTCATGTTGAAGTTCAGTTATATATTTATATTTTGGGCTTAAATTTCGTCCCACTTTATTTTTATCTTCAGTTTGCTTGTCGAATATATCGTCATAGTAGATATTCTTAAATACGGGCACACATAGAGGCATATTAACACAACGGGGATGATGCAAGCAAGGAGGGATAAATTCACAGTTATTTTTTAATACATTTATTCTTTGGCAAGACGGAACAACCGTGCACGGAGGATGATGGCGACAGGCTTTTGTAATTCTTATCATTTTTGGATTATGTTTTAAAGCCGATACATTTTCAACATATTTCGTGTTCACGCACTCATTTTCAAGGGGCAATATCTGACACACTGGAACTAGTTCACAAGGTGGATTGTGATTACAAACGTCATTATTTTCAATGTCATTTGTATTGTAAGTTTCAGTTTCAAGGCAACTGTTTCGACACAGTGGTGAATTCTTCGATATTATGCTACATTCGTCTTCAGTTGTGCTTAATATTTCTAATTTCTCCTTACAACGAGGACATATTAATTTTTGTAATTTCTTTTGAGGTCTGTTTTTAATGTTAGTGCTATTTTTAGTGCATGTATTTGTAACGATGCTTGGTTTACATTGTGTGTTTTTTATTTCATCAGATATTTTTTGTAATTCTTCAGCATTTTTAACACTTTCACTATTGTTTTTATCTTTAATGTTTTCTATATTAGAGCTATTATTATGCTCACTGGTCTTTTGTAAAAAATGTGTAGTACTAGTAATTTGGTCGACAACTGTTAGGACTTTACTACTTTTTGCCAATTCAGTCAAGGATTTTTTATCAGTACAAGGGCATGCGTAGGAAAATAATTGACAAGGACACGGGTCTTCTATATGCTTACTGTGGTCGTTCTTTTTACATTTCTTTTCTTTTGTTAAGGGATACGCGTATTCAGTTTTGTATTTTGCGAATGACCAAATTTTTTGTAAATATTTATCCCCTTGTTTAGCATAAATATTGTCATTTATATTTATATTGTTATCGTGTAGATATATTTCAGAAGAAAGTCTTGGTTTATCTAGACATCTTTTTTTTGGTTTATTCTGTTTAATTTTTAAGTTATCTTTTACTTTTAGTTTTGGTTGTATTTGAGCTGCACAATCTTGAATAACAGTATCAGTTTTAACACGAAATCCATTTTTATTAGATTTCTCCTCAAGAAAACATTTAGAATTTTGGTTATTCGAGTCTTTCCTGGTAAAATAATGACATGAATGTCTTTTTACAATTTTATCCAAATCATAAAAAAAAGTACTCGTAGATCTTACTATCGACTTATGGCTACCGTTTCTATTTAAAGCATGATAGTTTTCACTCGTTATGTATAAAGTTTGATTAGGCTGTGTTGGCTGCTTATATTTGGATTTTTCTTTATAACCGTTATTGAAAGATGTTTTAAGAACAATATTGTAGTTTCTCGATCGTATATATGGCTGACTTGGGTTCAATGTGTCAAGAAAATTAGTGAACGATTGTGATTTGAACTTTGATTTTATTTCGGTTTTATCCATAACAACTTGTACTTCTAAGTTATTAATAAAGCCTGCTTTGCTTTATTACATTCTAAATAAATGGCGTCACTTGATAATTTATTTTGATATATTTTTGTTATTTTTATTTAAATTTAGTTAAACATATATAACGTTTTTATGCATATTTCATTACGACAATGGCATATTGTTTTATGTCAAAGTAAATTTCTGATAGCTGTCTTGTGAGACAAAAAAGGATGAATGTAATATATTATGTACAGTACCGTACATTCCTTAGAAATATACCGGTATATATTTAAATGGATTATATTCATTTTAAAATGATTTTTTTTTCTTTGTATTAAGACCTAATTATCGCCAACAAATCCTTTATCGTGGAACATCGTTTCTGAGGACCAGACTTTTGTTTATACATCCATTTTAAATTATACTCCACTCCATTTCCAGGACTAACAAATACGCAATTAATTGAAAATATATTAGTTTTCAACACCCCAAACTTTTTGTTTTTAAATATATTCAATGTACAAACATACGTATTTCTTCGCAATATTTTTGTTTAATAAAAATATTATTTATATAACATTTTGAAACGAATTATTATTTACTATAATAGTAACGAATTACGAAACCATGTCGAAAATTTAATTTTATTTCCACTTTTTAAGCTTTTAAAATAGGACACATACTTTTTTTCAGGGTTCCACATGGCACCAAAATTATCAAGGATGTTTCCAGAATCTTGCTTACTTATCTTCGTAGGAGTTCTAATAGGTGCGCTTTTGTTAAGCACGCACAGTGTTCATGTACAACCCTTAACACCAGATACATTTTTTCTATATATGTTGCCGCCTATTATATTGGATGCCGGATACTTTATGCCCAACAGGCTGTTTTTCGACCATCTTGGAACAATTTTACTATTTGCCGTAGTGGGCACTGTATTCAATACTTTAACTATTGGTAAGTTTAGTTATATTATACTTTTTTTAGCTTCATAATATATTCCGTATATAGCAGGTAGAGGGAACATAGTTATAAGACACTCTGTGTCTATTTAAATACATCCGCTCCCCATTTTCCGCTGAATTCTGGAGTCATTGGCTGTTGAGTGGCGGAGCTCAACGCCGCGCTTTGCCTCATTCCCAGAGCGAGGAAATGAAAATTTTAAAATTTCATTTCCGCGAGTGAAATCGAACCTACAAATCTTGCACCACGACTTTTTTTTGTGGAAAAAGACATGGCAAACGAATGTACGGGTCACCTGATAGTAAGTGATCACCGTCACCTACGATCCCGTGTAACAACAGAGGAACTACAGGTGGACTGGACTCGAATAAGTATAATATATCGTAGTGCCTAATCATATTATACATATTGGGGAATAGTATTAGCACTACATATTTATATTATACTGGGGAATAGAGTGTATTAGCACTACGTTCCCTCTGCCAATGCAGGATAGAACGTGAAGCAGTGAACAGTGATTTTTTATTTCATTTATCAGGTGCATCATTATGGGCTTGCGGACAAACTGGCATGTTTGGTTGTCCTACACCGTTACTTGACATGTTCTTGTTTAGTGCTCTCATCTCGGCTGTGGACCCGGTGGCAGTACTTGCGGTCTTCGAAGAGATACATGTGGATGAAGTTTTGTACATAGTAGTATTTGGAGAGTCTTTGCTGAATGATGCTGTCACTGTTGTTTTGTATCATATGTTCGAGGCTTATACGTGAGTAAACAAATTAAGTTAAAAAAATATAGGACATAATATTTTAATTTATTGTTAGTATCTAATTGATATTAGGATATAGACATGCATATTAAACATATATTTGAATATATATTTATTGACATTTTTTTTAAACATTTTTAAAGTGTTATTCCACACTTAAGAAAGAAAAATACTAATTTAGAAAACGTATAAAAATTTGAACGTAGCAGGACAGGAACCCGCGCCTGGTCGGTTTTCAGGAGGCGCGGGTTCGTGTCCCGCTACGTTAAAATCTTTATACGTTTTCTAAATAAGTATATTAATTTTGTTTATTGTGCAACTATCATAATAGTTTTGTTTTTTAAGCCCGACTACATAAAAACTAAAAAGAAAAAAAAGCGCAATGGTTTATTAGCATTGTGTTGGACTGTTAAACCAAATAAACTATTGGGTTTGCTTATTTTCTTTTCTTTACATTTTTTCTGCAGCCAGAGTTTTTGTTTTATACATACATACCTACATATTTTTATTACTTGATACTTTTTAGTTAGGATTGGATTCATTAGAATTATAAAACGGGTGCATTCCCAATCCTGTTATTTCATTAAGAGAGTTGAGCCCGATTTCGCAGTCCAATAACAGTAGGTTATTACTGCTTCTATCCTCGCGCAATAAGAGTAGACTCAGGAAATACAAAAATATAAATAGGAACTGCGAAACGGAAGGTCTTAACACTAGGTTCCCTCTGCCTATTTGGTATAAGATGTGAAGCTAAAAGTAAAAAATATACAATAAGTATCTGCTATAACTATTAAAAATAGTAATAAATAGACACCACATATGTACATGTATGTAGGTTCTAAAAAGTGTAGCTAGCTTATGTTACTTACATTTTCAGGGAAATGGGCCCGTCTCGGCTTATGTACACAGATTTCTTGGCAGGCTTTGCGTCATTCTTAGTGGTAGCAGTTGGTGGGACCTGTATCGGAGTTGTATGGGGCTTCGCGACCGGCCTCGTGACCCGATTTACTCACGAAGTGAGGGTTATTGAACCCATATTCATATTTGTTATGGCATACTTAGCTTATTTGAATGCAGAGATGTTCCATATGAGTGGGATTTTAGCGTAAGTTACTCCAGAAGTAATAGGATAAGAAGTATATATTTTTTTATCTAATAAGAGCATAAACGACTTCAAGGGCTACATTTTTTATATAAGGCTTATTACATTTCTTACATGATAGCATGATAGAATGTGTTAGATGTTTTCGTTTACAAGAAATTGCTAATTTAGAGTAACAAAATATTCTAGTGCTACGCAAAAGTACGCCAATATTTTTATTGCATTTTATTTTAGTATAACATTTTGTGGAATAACAATGAAGAATTACGTAGAAGCAAATATATCGCACAAGTCGCATACGACAATTAAGTATACAATGAAGATGCTTTCTTCTTCATCTGAGACTATCATATTCATGTTTCTCGGAGTCGCTACGGTTAACAACAATCACGACTGGAACACTTGGTTTGTCTTATTGACCATCGTTTTTTGCTCAGTCTTTCGCATAATAGGTAACTATTTATAGTATTTTTTTCTCTATTTCTATTACATTTTACAATTAAATTTGATGTATGTATGCATTTTTCAAACGTATAATACGATAAACTGCCTTGCAGGTGTTTACATATTTAGCGCTGTAGCTAATAAATTCCGATTGCACAAATTAAATACGGTAGAAAAATTTGTTATGTCATACGGAGGTGAGTTAAATCATTCGTTATAATTTATGTATTCAATATAATTTATGTTTTTTTTTGTACAGAGACAGTATTTATGATTAAACATTATAATAACATTATCATTCTCAGCTTCACGCTGTATCCCGCAAGTAGCAGGGTAGGCAGAGGAAGCCTACTGTTAAGACACTCCGTTCTCCACTTAACAACGAATTCTAGAGGTATTGCATGTTGAGTGGCGGAACTCAACACCGCGCTTAGCCTCAACACCAGAAATTTAGAAACATGATTGTATTATTTCATAATCCCATAATGTTATACCTACAAAAATATCCGGGAGTATTTCATAAATATTTGTTCATGGTGAGGAACATAAAGACGGCACATTAACTACCCATGACCCATTTATACCGAATTACACAACAGGTCTTCGAGGCGCGGTCGCATTTGCATTGGTGCTATTAATAGATCCAGAAGTGGTTAAACTTCAACCGATGTTCGTAACTACCACCATCGCTGTTATATACTTTACCGTGTTCATACAAGGGATCACCATTAAACCTCTAGTCAAGATACTAAATGTTAAAACTGTCGAGAAGAGGAAGCCTACGATGAATGAAAGAATTCATGAAAGGGTAATATTTCTGAAATAGTAGGTTATATTCATTGGAATAAAAAAAATAATGATTAGTTAATTATAAATACTTTTTCAGTTCATGGACCACTTGATGGCAGGTGTGGAAGATATTTTGGGTAAACATGGTAACCATCATATAAGGGACAAATTTAAGCGATTCGACAATAGATTTATTAGGCCTTTTTTGCTAAGAAACTATCAGGTACTTACCACAAACACATTTAAATTGTAAAAACTTTTAATGATCCTATATTATTTAATTTTTTTCTTAGTAATACTGGTAAGGTGTTTAATTATGAAAGTATGTCCAATTTTAGTTAGTTAATTATAATATATAATTATGACCATTTCGTTACCAGGGTGCTGAGCCAAAGATTCTTGAAACTTATTCGAAGCTGGCGATGAGAGATGCTATTGAATACATGCAAAGGAATGCCTCAACGATCGGCAACATTTCCGGTGCTGAATCAATGTCAGCTATCTTTAAGAATTATACTAGTGCGAACTTCAATGGAAGGTACATTGTTGTAATTAGAATTATACATTTATATATATTTTTCAACTTCACACTGTATCCCGCATGCAGCAGGGTGGGCAGTGGGAAGCTAATGTTAGGACACTACACTCTCCGCTTTCCGCCGAAAGCGTGTGCGTGGAGGCATTGCATGTTGAGTGGCGGAACTCAGCACCGCGATTTGTCTCGACGCCTTAGCAAAGGAATGAAAATGATAAATATTTCATTTCCTCAAGTGGGAATAGAACCCACCCAACCCGTATAGTTTACAGTCATACGCTTTTGCCCCTGCGCCGCGACTGGCCTCATTTACTGAATAACAACGAACAATAATAAAATAATGATATAATACATTCTCAAATACCACTGAAAATCGGCGAACATATATAGGGGCGAAATGGGTAGGAGCTGAGGTTCTCTACTCATAGGCAACCGTTAATCCGTCGATCACATTACACCTGTATACCTAGTGTACCGACGAATATTTATTACTGTATGTAATACTACTAGTACAACAGTACTATTTATAAAGATTCTATTTATGATATTTCAGTCCCAGCTTTAGTCAATTAGACTCTTCAACGTGGAATATAGATATGCAGGAATTGGAATATAATCCGTCCAAAAAGGATTTGACTGATGCTAGGATTCATCACCTTCTTGCTGAAGAGCTATGCAAACCGTATAGACGTGTAAGGGTATTGAATCAAATTTTATTATATTATATTTTTACGCTCAATTTATACAAAGAAAAAATTGCTTTTAATAAGTGATATTTATTTTTTTTTATATAATTGACTATGTGTTTTTCAGCACCGTCGTTTGAGTTACAGTAGACACGCTGTCAATGATCGTGATTTAGGAACCCAAGTTAATTACAAAACTCATATGAATATACGACGGTTAGTAGGCGACCGTAAACACCACCATAAGCGAAGTAAACGGGGAAAGCAGGTAAGTTTTGTGTGTGATTTGAAATAATTCAATTATTTTGCAACGTTAAACGAAATTTATATATTTTTTACTTATAAATATAAAATCATTACATTCGGCCATCCGACTTCGTGCAATCTCCTAATGCACGAAGTCACTCACAAAAACAATAAAAATCAACAATATCTTATAAAATCATTATATTTGGTCGATTACAAATAAAAAAATTATTTATATTGCCGCTACCTTATTGATATCACTACTTTCAATAATTATAACTTATTAAACTATCGCGTCTTATGAAGCTACTACAATCATGTTATCAAACGACATGCGCATTAAATACAAGATTTAAATACAAGATTTTACAAAAAATCTTCATTTATATATATATATATATATATATATATATATATATATATATATATATATATATATATANTATATATATATATATAATTGTTTTATGTATTTTTTAATTTAAATATATTACTTTTACAGGATGGAAAAAATCATGTAACTTTTCCAGAATTCCAGCAAAATGGTTCGGCCAAACAGTTCACGCACGGTAAAAAAAAATATTATAGATTAGGTACTTAATAATTCTCTAATATTATCACCAGTGTCAGTCGCATGCACGTGTGGTATTAATTTTGTTTTTTATTCACTGGCACCATTGTTATATTATTTTGCGACACGTATGCTTTTTAGCTGTAGGTGAAATATTGTGAAACTGACGCAACAGTCAAACACTTTTAGGACTAATGTCTTGGATTGTATTTTTTTTTCCACACAAGCTACTTTCACTTTTGTTGCATGCGTGGTCATATAATAAATCTGCTATTTAAATAATATAAATCTCATTTTGAAAAAAAAAAATAAAAATATTTTAGGTACCTAATTAGAGAGAGAGTCAAAAGGATTTTAAATTAATAATAATTTTATGTTTATAAGGTTTAATATTACTAACGATCAGTAAAATAAAGTTTCTATTGTCTATAGATTATATAGACGAGGTGCTGCAGGAGGACGAGGAGCCGCGCCGTGAGACCGACGATGGCGGTATAACTTTCACTGCAAAATCCCCGCGTAGGTATTCTGCATGTAACTCGTGATATTCCTGGATTTGAATTGGAACATACAATTATAATGCTTATAATTAATTATATCTATTAATCAAAATATATTATGTCAATTATGTTCTAATTCAGTCTCCTTGTTGTTGTGAATTTTATGCTGTTTGCCACACTTATACGTATATACTAAAATATTATGTTACTACTAAACTGTTATGGGACTGTTTATTTGGTATGTATTATTTTTTTGCGAAAAAAAACTAATTAAAACTTTATCCCTGTTTTGGAAAGGGTATGTAAATGACTTTTGTGAGTCGTTGATTGTGGCATGTTTGAAAATTTAATTTCACAAATACATTTTTAACTAATTTCTCTTTATATTTTAATTAATCAACTGATTTTGCTTCGTCGTTTAGATTAAGTTTCATGTGTTTTTTATATTTTAATTTACTAATTTATTTCATTACCGCTAAGTTTGCTAGTACTTGTGATAAGTATTTTTCTCTTGCTCTTTGCTTTTTACCACCGTTTGTGTTTGATTGTCGTTTTCTCCCCTTCTTGCAATTTCATGTGGCAACGCAAACTAACAAATACACCCAACTGGCGATATCTTATCAGCTGGATATAATGAAGTCAGTCCGACATCTTCACATAAAGAGAACAGTAGCTCTCTTTTAAATCAATTGGCTAACCTGCCTGGCTTCAATCCCCTGAAAGCGAGAATCGTAAAACAGTACGCTAAAACGCCTGAAGAAATACTGCCTACAGCTGTTGAGAAATCTTTACCGTGGAGAAGGGACAGATCCACGTATAATTTCGGTATGTTTACTAAAAAAACTAAAACTTTCGCTTCTGGATGACCAAACGCTTATTTTCTGCGCCTTTTTTAAAATTATTTTTGGGTGCTTTTTGGTAGCTTATAATTGGAACGTTATTGCATGATGTGTATTTATATAGGGTAGAGCAAAGCAAACGTAGTCAAAATATCGTTTTAACATCAATCATAGTCAGATCATGTACATTAAAAGGAAAATCATTTGACGTTTGCTTTGTACGCCCAACGATTAGTTTGTGATAATTTTAAATAGAACTCTGATAGTTGCAATATTGATTCGTTCATATTTAAAATTAAGTAGTTGCAACATTAATTAGTTCATATTCTATCTAATAATTTATCGATCGTTGGTTTTAAAAAGAGGAAGTGTCTGGAGCTTCCAAAAATAAATAAACGCAGACAAATAAATTTTACAAAGTATTTCTCTATGGTTTCATCATGAGCATATATTATACAGTGGGTTTCATATTTCTTACATTATACAAGTCATTAATGTAACTAAATATATTTAATTATCTAAGTTTGTGATAAGAAATATTTTGGAAAGTATTCGGTACTTGAAGTAAACGACGTACTAGAAGCATTTAGTGATATGTTTGTTTAACGTATGTACCATATTCATTAGGCCCACTTCCGTTTGAATAATTGCCAATATAGAAATAGCGATTGCGTTTTCCTAATGCCAAATACCATTTATTGTAGACGCATGTATATACAAAACTACTTATATTGTATAATTAATTTTTGTTCTTTTCCACTACAGTTCCTAATGAAGATATTTTAGAAGAGGATGAGCGACGCATGTCGGATGACAATGGTAAATATCGAATTGTGTAGGTATGTCAGCTTATGAGTGTCGCCGCGTGTCACGTAAACACGACAGGTTTTGAATTCGATTCCCACTAAATAAAGTATTTAATATTTTCATTTCTTCGCTCTACCATTAAACACGCAATCCCTCCAGAATTTGGCGGAAAGTGAAGAGCGGACTGTCATAACACTAGTCTCCCTCTGACTACCCTGCTATATGCGGGATGCAGCGTGCAGCTGTATTACGCTCGACGCTCGATACGCTTATACAGTGTTTTTGTCATCACCACTTTAAATGAAACCACAGTTTTAACTATTCTGTAAAAACGTAATACAATTAAAATAAAAGAGATTTTTCCAAAAATGAAAAAGCTATTTTTCCAAGCAAAATAATTAATAAAATTATCGTTATCGTTAATTAAAGCTCCATTTTTCAAGAATGACGCACACAGACACAGACCTATCAAGGCGATAACGCCGCACACGCCTCATTCAAGAAATCGAGTCGTAGGTAATGGCGGCGATGTTGAATTGCGTAAAATAGAACGAGAGATATCCCTTTCTCGTTCTAGTAAAATTTTTGAGAATGAAAAGTGGCAGATCGGCAACGTTCAATAGTTTTTTGTAGTAGTAGGTGTTATTGGTATCTATTCGTAATTGCGTCACACGAAATACATTATGGATAAACATCGTGAAATGAAAAAAAAAAATCCTACGTTTAGACGTAGAATTTTTTACAAATAGTTTAGACTGTTGAAGTATCTTGATTAATTTCTTTAGGTTTTTCTTTAGGGATTTCAAATATTTTAGTCTATGTGCTGCTCCCGTAAAGGGAGCGCAGACGCTTCCACTCTGTATACGCGAACCAAACTCAATAAAAGATAAAAAAAAAACATTAAACAAAAATGGAATTTACATCTATTTACATCTATCTTTGTTGTGTGCTATACCATTTTAATTATCAATCAAAATATTTATATACATATAATATTATTTGGAAAATAATTATTATAATTAGAGATGCGCCGAGTATTCGTTTGGTATTCGGTATATTTATATCATCGTTCTCTGCGGGTAAATATGCGTGTCCAGTTTGGCACCACTTCGCTCATGCAAAGGAGATAGACATAGCATTAAGTGAGACTCATTTAATTTATAATAATAATTAAATAAAAATAATCGTATCGGATGTATTCGGCACCATAACCAAATAATTCGGCCGAACACGATATTGGTCGAATACGGCACGACGATATTGAAAAAGATGATATATGTATATACTGAATACCAAACGAATATTCGGCGCATCTCTAATTATAATATTATTTATAAAGAACATATTTTATATAAAAATATCTGATTTGTCCGTTGTATTATTTTCATTTATGTTTTCTTAACTAAATGATATTGTAATATTTATTTCCTTGTAGATTCCAAATTATTTTTTTATCATGGTATCATTTTTACGTTACTTACATCAAATACAGTAAAACAATATGATTATAAAATAATCTAATTGCAATTCTTTCTCTTTAGATACTTATATGACTGTAGCCGAGCAAGCTCGCGTCGCTACGCCGACTGCTACGGAAACTATGTTGCCATGGAAACGAGAAGAAGCCGAAGGCACTACCGCTTTGAAACAATCAGAATTCCCATCGTGGGCATCTAATAAAGAATACTTGGCCTACAATTCACCTTCAGCAACATTCTTAGGTAGACTTTAGTACTAAATAAAAAGTAATAATACAGTTATTTAGCAATTCTTATAGATAATTGCTGTTAAAAGTATTTCTAAATTATGTAAAGTTTAAAAAATGTGGTAAAAATACTTTTATGACTTTAAATTACTTTGTTGTTGTTTATAGTACGCAAATCGATAGTGACAAGATAGTTTTTATTTAGATATTATATTTTTAATAATTGTTTAATGCAAATATCAAACTAATTATAGAAGATATTTTTTCTCAAGATAGTTGGATCTTATATCGTTGTTTGTTTCCACTTCAAAACCACACTAACGCCGTTAGAGAAATGCATTAATATTATGGTAATCCACATCTCTTTCACATTAGAGGAAAAACCATTCATTTGGCACAATTTTACTGCCTTATTTTAGAAATATCTAAAATTATTAATGCCTTAGCCTAGCCACAATATTTTTTGTACAAGTACTTGCACGCTTTAACTTACTTTATGATTTTGTTTTTTTTTTTAAATAATATCAATAAAAATTACCAATAGCTTTTCCTAATTAACTAAAATTTAGTCATATAAAATTATGTATAATGTTTATATTCTCTTATTGATTTTCTTTTTTCTTTCCCTTACTCTCCCTAACCCGCTATTACACCTTCATCATAATCCTATATAGGTGGCATAGAGAAGCCAAAACATCCGAAATCTATCATAGGTCTATTCCGAAGAGAAAGCTGTAGTTCTACCCAAGCTGCTGATATGCCCGTGGTGTCAGATTCTGAAGGAAAAGCCGATTCATCTAAAGGCGAAAGCTCGTCAGTGAAGGGCGAACCAATATATGGACAAGTAAGGCAGGGTCCGAGCTTGTTGTCCAAACGCAGCACAAGTCTGGGTGGCCCGTCAGTGCTACTTATGGAAGATGTAGCACATTGCGATCCGCTCGGAGCCTCGTCTCGACCAGCTAGCATTATGCAGGGACCACACCGAGGCCAATGTAGGAGAGGATCAATGCTTGAACTTACCGGGTAGGTTTACAATTTTATCTGTATATAACAGATATATATTTCTTTATACGTAGTATTTTTGTATTCACCATGATAAATGAAAGCACAGTTTTAAGTACTCTATAAAAGCCTAATACAATTAAAACGAAAGAGATTATGCCGAAAATAAAAAAGTGTTTTTTTCAAACGAAATAATAATAAAATTATTGTATTAAAATTAAACGCCATCTGAGCTATCAGACCTACCAAAGCTACAACATCGCACACGCCTCATTTACGAAATCGAAATTTGGCGAAGTAATATTAGTAAGTTGAATGTTGTTTAGGCTTATTATAGAAAATAGGTAATTGCGTAAAATAGAACGAGAGATACCTCTTTCCCCTTCGGGTATGTTTTTTGAGAATGAATAGTGGCAGATCGGCCCCGTTTCGAGTTCTGAGTACTTTTGTAGTAGTAGATGTTTACGTTATTGGTATCTATCTATTCGTAACTGCATCTCATGAATACAGTCTGAATAAACATCATGAAATGAAAATAATAATTCTAAACTCTTGAATATTTTTTTAGATATTGGTTTGAAATATTTTATATGCTGCTCCCGTAAAAGGAGCGCAGGCGATTCCCCCCTGTATATATAAAACTCATTATTTTGTTAAATCAGGATTTATTAGCTGTTTTTAGCTAAATATTTGAATGTTTGATTCAATGTATTCTTTTGTAAGTGATTAAAGTTTTAATACACAAAGAAGTAAAAGCATTGATTGTACTTACAGTAAGAATTTAAGTTAATGTTTTAATACACACATTCACACATTCTTTGCTTAAAGGTCGAAAATATACGTATTTCCTCGTTATTCTTATAAAACATATTCTATATAATTTTCAGTTCTTTATCACGTGACGCAATAACCGAAGAAAAATGCAGCAAATCACTGCCTGAGAGTGAACGTATGGGAATTCGTCGTTTAGCTCTGGGTCAACAGAGTCTACCGAGGGAACCTTTCAGTCGTCAACTTACTATGGCCTCTAACATTTTAACAAGCTCCTCTTCTGATGACTCCTCCGATGAGAACACCTGAGTGCCCCGCCGTGGTGACCAAGATAGGTTGCCACTTCTTAAATATAGGACACTAGAGTGAGTTTGTGTGTAATGTCTCAGGGTGATATTTTGCATACGCAAGATTTTTTGATAATATCGTTTTTTTTTATTGTAGAAATAAATTAATTATATAAACATTTGTTACTCGGTTACAGCAGTTATTTTTAAGTCGTCCATGAAAACGGTTAAAATGGTTTTAATGACAGCCCATAGTCGATAAATTTACATTTATTTGTTTCATTGTTAATAATTAAACGTTTCAAGCATTTAAATCAAATTTTATAAATATTTATAATTTTTTTTTAATTTTATTTTAATTTATCCGTTTCACATTATTTCAATTAAAATCAGACCTTGTTTAGGTACTTGCAATCAATATTTTTTTAAAGTTATGGCTGGTAGTATTGAAACTTATCAGTATTTTTCTATGCTCCTTTCATAAATATTTAATTGGTAATATTATTTTAAATTAAATTGTAATATCTATTATATGTATAGATAATATTTATGTATGTAGTAAAGAATAGATATGAAATAAAGTAGAACAGTTTTTCAATTTCTTTTAAATATGGCACCTGTTGCCAATGACAATACATTACAATAAATTAAGTGTAAATAGTTGGTAATATATAACATATTATATGTATATTTATTATATATATTCTTTTTTACGGTTCCGGCACCAAATAACATATGTAGGTAAACTGATATTCACTTTTTATTTAATTAATTTCCACAATTTTTTTCCTAAATTGTTATTGTCTTAGTCGATTGCTAAAGTAATTTAAAATATATATATATATATATATATATATATATATATATATATATATATATATATATATATATATATATAATATTAATACTTGTAGCTAAATAATACTTACTGTCATTGGCAATGGCATTTGTATAAAGGGAAATGATGTTAAGATACTAAACTACAGCTAAGTTAAAGTTAAGCTTTGAAAATTAGGAAAATTAGGGTGTGCATAATAAATACAAGGAAAAGGGGAAATGCGTACATTGATTCAGAATAAAAGCACAACTTTAGGTATGAGAAAATATCGATAGGTATAATGTGGAACAGCTTGTAAAGATGACTCACTTCGTGAATTGTGTAAATTAACGTAATTTAAAATAAGACAAGATATTGCTTTAATGTCCATAGAGTGTCTATTTTAGAAGACCACCGTTAATTCCTATGCTTGTAAAAACATTAGATACTTAAACGTTGAATTGTTGCTAGGATATTGATTTGTACTTACATACTTATATTTAAGTAGATAAACAATGTAACAATAAGAAATATTTTTAAGCCATTTAGTACAATAATAGCGCTAGATCACCTGCAATGGTAGTGTACATTTTTTTGTATTTTGTAGTTGAAACTTAGCAAAATAAATAAGAATGTTCCTTGAAATTATCTTGGATACCAACCACACTTTAGTCTCAACATGGGCCTAGAAGTTTTTGGTATTGTCTACTTTTACGTATTCTTTTATAATCAGCTTATTTTCCTTTCAACCTTGCAGTTATTGGTTGTTAACGTTGGTTAGGAAGGCTAGTGATAAAAAATCAATGAAAATATTTTGCCGCTCGAAAAAACTATAAACGATTACTTATGTAGTATTAAAATAAGAACCTAATAACCTAATAATATTTATATTTTTGTATGTGTGCACATTTTATACTCACTCATGTGTCGTAAGTTTACTTTATGCTTAAGTTTATATGAAAACTGTTAAATTAGTACCATCCGAGTAATTATTTAATTAATCCATTTTATCTGGGGGTAGGCGTTTATTGAAAATGTCTGTAAAGTGAGAAAGTCAATTTACTTGATTCTAATACAACTAACTAAAACTTTAATGTCTAACAAAATTTTACAACGGCAAAGTTTCCTTTTATTGTTACCTGCTTTATGTTTTTTTTTACTCACGATCGTCACGAGAGTTGTGATATTGTAAATATAATTATGAACTAACTTATAATATGTTTAAAGGTACCTAGGTAAAGACGTTGAATTTGTAGATAGAGATTTGACAATAGAGTAGATTAATTTTTTAAGCACGTATAGTGTGAATTTTCTATAAATATAATCAGTTATTTTAAACAAGAAAATACTGCTAATATAATGAAAATGTATAATGTTTTTTTTTATTATTTATTAAATACATGCTTGTTTGATCTAAATTATCTAATATACCAAAGGCAATGATGCCAACGTAGAAACTATTCTTAATGTATGAATATAACAGATAAAATATTTGATTTTCTATATTTTGTCAACATTTTCTTAAACTATATTAAAAATGAAAGAAGAAATCCTGTTATAATATTAATTTTTATTTCAACTTTATTAAACAAAATACTAAAACTAAGCTTTCCACGAACTATGGTGTGTCAATTGAAAATAAATAGTGCCTAGCTTAGATAACAACAGCTCATTGTTTTAGTAATGTTATACTTAACATTGTTATATTATTATAATATAGATAATAGAATGTAATTTTTTCTTTGGAAAAATAAATATTATTAATGAAAATTTGTATTTTTATTCTTTTTTTTACATTTTATATATTTAATTTAAATGCATTCACATATATTGAATATATTTTAATTATATAAAATTATAAGCCATTTTTATAACCTCATAAGTCATAACTATAACATAAGTACATATAAGTAACATTACATAACAGCATTTTAATGCGCACAAATATTAAGTATTTATTTAGGTACTCTACACTAATCTGGCTACTTCACTCCGTGGCTTCTTCTGCATACCGTGGGTAAAAAAATATTTGCACACCAAATTTTTTGAAGTTCACAAGTACACAAAAACTGAATGAATTTAGTTAAAATTAATAAAAATTATTAGAAAATAGAAGAAAAAATATGAGATAGTAAGAATACATATTTTAAAGTCAAATAAGTAGTTGCACACCAACCATTCCCCTGCTACAATGTTTTTCCCGCCACATTTTGACACTTTACGTAGATTATCAACATCATTCGTATCCTAATATCGGAGACGTATCCTAATATCGAGACTTTTGTTTAGTGTTCAGAATTTTTTTTAAAGCAAAAAATAAAGGTCGAAGTTATCGCCAAGTCGGTGCAGATTTAAAGTTAAATTACTCGACAGTGCGGTATATCATAAAAAAGCGAGAAGAAACGGGAAGTGTTGAAAATAAAGCAAGGTCCGACCAGACCTTGCTGTACTTAGCTTCTTCGACCGTCCGAAGAAACTAAGTACAAGAGACAGGCGGCAAATTGTAAAATCGGTTCAAAATAAACCATTTACAAGCGCTCAAAGTTTAGCAAATGACATTGCTTCAAGTTCGGATAAGGTTGTCTGTGTTCAAACTATAAGAAACGTACGTGCATAATGTTGGTCTTTACGGCTGAACAGCGAGGAAAAAGCCATTTAAAAGTGAGGCTAATAGAGAAAAAAGATTAACATTCGCGAAAGAATATGTAAATAGGCCTGTAGAATTTTGGAAAAATATATTTTTTTCTGACGAAAGTAAGTTTAATCTTTTTTGAACAGATGGACAAAGATTTGTGTGGCGCAAAACATATACTGAACTGCAGGCATAACATGTGAATAGCGGTGGCCATATAATGGTTTGGGGCTGCAAGGCAGCAAATGGTGTCGGAAACTTGGCTTTTATTGAAGGAACAATGAAAGCAGTAGTAGATAAAGCGTTGCGCGATAATTTATCCTCCAGCGCATCAAAATTAGGCATAATTGAGACATATTACTTTCAGCAAGACAATGATTCTAACCATACAGCTATGAAAACTAAGGAACGGTTGCTGTACAATGTCCATAGAATGCTAAAAACTCCGCCGCAATCGCCAGACATCAACCCAATTGAAAATTTATGGCATCTGCAAGATTTAAATGAGCGGAAATTCTTAGCGAAAAAGCTTTGGTGAAAAATGGACCCAAATCTCGATTCAAACAACATCCAAATTAGTGGAATCCTTGCCAAGGAGATTGCAAGCTATCTATGATACTAATGGAATGCGCACAAAATATTAATTGCCTTTTCTTTTTTTTATTCTAGAAATTTTAACAAAATACGTACAAGTAGGTTGGTAGGCAAATACTTATTTGGCTTTAAAGTATGTGTTTTTAACGTCTCATTTTTTCATTTTTATTTTCTAAGATTTTTTATTAATCGATTCGAAATATATATAAATTAAGCTATTAAATACAGTAATTAACTGAAATCATTCTGTTTTTTTGGAGAAGTAACTTAAAAAAATTTAGGTGTGCATATACTTTTTTTACCCACTGTTAGTCTCGTAAACAGATAAGACTGAAAAAATAATTTGGTAATAACTATGTGAAAAGCCATACTACTTTACAAATGGATAGCTTTTGTCTTTAAAGTATTAAGTAACTTTAAACGCAATTTTAAATTTCGCGTCAAGAATTTTGCACTTGTTTTGTAAAATCTTCCCTAGATGTCGTAGGTACGTACCTTTGATATTTGACGTATAGAGGAGAGGGACAATTTATTATGTTATTAATGAATAATTATTTTTTTATAAAATTCATTCTTAAGTTTAAAGAACTATATTTATATAATAATTATTGTTTTTCAAGTTACTATTATTTGTGTTGTCTCATTTTATTTACAATCGTAATTATAAGTCACGTGAGATCCACAACGTGAAATGAAATATAAATTTTATCTGTAGTCCGCTAGCTTGCCCGTGTGCTTGTGTCTTGTGGTTTTTCTTCCTGTTTATAATTTTCATGAAAAATAACGGAAAATGTCGCATAACTGTAAAAGCTCCTAATGAATAAATTTAAAATTTAATGATTTACGATTTGCTATATGATTGATTATTTATTAGTGTACAGTGTTATGTGCTGCAAAGTTATTAAGACGAGAATGAAACATACTTTTGCTCTGTAGTTAATAATATAGAACGGTAAGTGTCATTGAAAATAATAAATAATAAAACTCTAACGACAAATTGTTTTAATTGTACTATCAATATACTAGCCTGGAATACGAAAGTATTCATATTGTTAATGGTGCCTTTCTAATATTGTTTCAATGTTATTGTTTACGACGTTAATATGATATAAAACATGGACAATATTTTCTATAAATTTAAATATACGCATGTTTTAGTAGGAATCTTATTTTTCACCCCTCATAATAAAAAAATCTATTGTTCGTTAGTTATCAAGACTACTTGTAATCTTATCATCAGCTATCAACAAGTGTGCATCCTTATTTTTCTTTTATTTTAAATGTCTGAAGCCGGCAATGTAATAATTAAATTAAATACGTATTTTTAATATTTAATAGAAATCAAATCATACCAAATAGTAATATTGAAGAAAAAAATATATATATAAACAAGTCATCAATCAGTTACAGAATAATCTTATACCAATGAAAAAATATTTTTATATATTATAAAATCAGAATATATTGATTATATTTTGTATTAGCATGTACTATAGAGAATAACTACTATAATTTTAGTACAAATTAATCTAGCTTTTGATAAAAACAAATTATGTTATTAAGTTCATAATTCTTAGTTTCTTACTCAGGTAGTCAAATGTGAATAGTGACCAATTTATAGCAATTTATTTTGTCATTGTATAAAAATAAATATTTATTTCAAACTGAGTGTTCTAAAAATAACAGAAATTATAATTTTATAATATTATAAAAATGTATAAAAACACACATACTAATATTTTTTATAATTTAAAGACAGTTAATTATAAATAGTAGTGAAAAGGCTGGTTTCCTATATACATAGGCTAGATAGATAGGTTGGAAGAACAGTGTTAAAATACTGTTCTAAGACATTAAATGCTAAGTGGCAGAACTCAACACCATGTTTGTTTGTGTTGTAATTTGATAGCAAGTCTCAAAATAATATTTATAAAACTTAATTATATTTTCATGGTAGTTACATACAATTTTTATAAATAAATAACATTGTTATTTGTAGTCAACATGGAGCATTCAGATTTGGTTGCGGAAATGGTGCAAGTTGAGCACCTCACAACGCAGGAGAGGCTTCATCTAGCAAGACGGTAAGCCTACATTTACATTAATATAGTTATTTTTAAATGATTCATTTATTTTATATTCAATTAGCTTATAATGTTAATTGTTTATTACATACATGTCTTTATATAACTTATGCATTCTAAAGTCATAGGCACTTAGTGCAGGTGCAACATGATTCCATAGTACAAGAACATAGTACAATTTTACTTTTATTTACAATTTTTTTATGAATGTCATATATTATTAGAACAATAAGAGACTACATGTATGCTACGTTTATATAAAAGAAAAATAATTAAATTAGCTTCAAAAAAAATGTAAAGCTAAAAAAGAATTAATGATTTGACCATTATGTAGGAAAATTTGATCTTTCATTGATTGGTAACCATAAAGTTGATCTTTAAAACTCTGTGACTAAGAAATCATAAGAAATCATACAGATTTTTTCATATAACTAATATTTTTTTGTGTAACTGAAATTATTGCAGTTGTTTAGTACTTAAAAAAAAATTGTGATTTAATAAAAACTGAAATCATAGGTTAAAGTTTTTATGTATGTAACTGAATATATCCTTCTATAGCAATGATAATAAAATATTAGGTGAATGAATAAGTTCTCGCTGTTTTTTGAAAGATGGGGTTGCAGCACTCTGTGCATGGAATTTCGTACATAACGAATCACCAAAGTAGTACTATATGTAACCTCAAATTATAGTAGAATAGTGTTTACTACAGTGTCAACTACATATTTATTTTCCCTTTGTGAAACTGTGTACTTTTGTGCCAAATAAAGTGTTTTTGCGGGGAATTTTATTGCACTGCTTTATTCAGAAAAAATCTGCAGCAGAAGCACACAGAATTCTCGTTGAGACAATGCTTTGTCGAATACAACGTGCAGAGACTGGTTTAGGCGCTTCAAAAGTAATGATTTTGACCTTGAAGACAAAGAGCGTTCTGGAGCACCGACAAAATTTGAAGACAAAGAATTGGAGGCATTGCTTGAAGAAGATCCATGTCGGACGTTAGTAGAGCTCGGGAAAACGTTACAAGTAGATGCGTCAACAGTTTCAAAACGTTTAAAAGCGTTAGGAATGATCCAAAAGCAAGGGCATTGGGTGCCGTATGAGTTGAAGCCGAGAGACGTAGAACGACGTTTTCTCA
>JAAIXJ010001845.1:0-25972 GCA_013403705.1 Heliconius hermathena | reverse complement strand
ATGGCAGTGTATAAGAGACAGGTCACGGTGAGAATGAAGAAGAACGTGCTCAGCTGGTTTGGGCACGTCGAACGAATGAGTGATGAAAGAATGGCAAAAAAGATTTATGATGGAAAAGTGAGCGGTAAGAGAGGTAGGGGGAGACCTCGGTTGACCTTCGAAAACACAATATCAAAGATACTGGAGGAAGGTCACGTAAAAAGCATGAGGACCCCCCGGAGGCCATGTATGAAGAGGTTTATGACAGTGGACGAGGCGAAAGAGGTATGTGGAGTTTGGCGCTCTGTTCTCTCTGACTACCCCGCTAGGGATAAAGCGTGAAGCTAAGTTAAGTTAACTTATGAGTTTTTATTTTGTTTTTGTTTTTTTTTTTTAAACAAAAAATAATAATTGTGAAATATACTTGTGTAAACTGTTTTTATCATCTCATCCTATATGATTAGTAACTGTAGCTTACTTTCCAATGATGCAACAAGTACTACAACATCGGGCTAATTCAAACTTTTCCTTCATGAATCATTCCAGTATGTTTGAATCCCAAATTACGATAAACTTTCATTTGAGGAATGATTTTTGTTAACCGACTTCTTTAAAAGGAGGAGGTTATCAATTTAACTGCTTTTTTATGTTTGTTGTTTGGACTGCGTGATTTGGTGATTTTGGTGATTCCTTTTTTTATTCAAAAGCTGGTGCTTCCTGTGTGGTCCCATTTTAATTTGTTCCATTTCGGACAATGCTATCTATGTGAAAATCACATCTTAAATTTGCATTAAATATGTGCGCGATGAATGGACGAATAACGCAATATCACGCTAGCCAATTTCTATGATTCTTTTCTTAGAAAGCATACACTTCAAGGGTAGTTTGATGAGAATTTGGTTAGATTCTGATTATAGTTGTGAACGCCCGTCGCGTTACAGTAGTAACTTACACTACCTAATGTATAAATGTTTTGGTGAAGATGACATTTTTTTGGTAAAAATAGGATTTATCATCATCATTATGATGATGATGATGATCATATGTTATAGTACCTAACTCCTATTCAGTTTTAAATAATTTTCATTTTCATTGCAGATTAGTTAATATTTTACAATTTCTCATTACACCGTCGTATTCACTAAAAGTATAGAGGCTTTATTTTTATCTTGAAAGCACGCTATATAAATCTTGACCAGTGGAGAGAAAATGCGAATGTTAACTGACCCACTTTTGATTCCTTTAGAATTGATTATTTTCTACTATTCACATGTTTTCTAATACTTTTAATAGTAACTACAGTTATAGACTTATCTATTGTTATCGAAATATCAAATGTCAAATGTAGATATAGATGAAGTATTAAGGCATTGTTTAGCCGTTCAAGATTACGATTATACGAGATACGAGAATAGATATCTTGGTTCTTAACAGTTGTTGTACATGATATTAGGCTAATCGATTCTATGAATTCTTAGATATTAAGAATATAATACTTTTAGCTACCGTATTTCTTTAGGTATATATATATTACACGAAAAAAATTGAAATGAAAGAGTTAAGTAAAACTTTAAATTTATGTTCTAAGAATGCAAAAATATATAATATTAAAGACATTTCATTGTGAGAGATAAATTAGAATATTATTTAACTTATATTAAAATTAAAAGAATGGCTGTTCTTTTTTTTTAATTTTATTCTTTTTCTTTATAAAATGTGTAGGTACCTATTGACGTAGGAAGTGAAACTGTTTTCACTTTTTATGATTGCATGCGAACGAACTGTTAGCCCATGCGGGATTAAGCGTTAAATGTAAAGCTTCCAAGGAAATTGAAATTATGATTGCGTGTTCGTGATGCAAATAAGTAAAAAATACAAAGTGACAGTCATATTTTTGGGATATTTTTTTCTTTATAAACATGTTGAATTATTTTTGTAATAATATTATTATTTTAAGCCTTTTAAATATTAATATTGTTAAAAAATATTTAAATGAAAAAATTTAATCAAATCTGCTTCACGCTGTATCCCGCAAACAGTAGGGTAGGCAGAGGGAACCTAGTGTCAAGACACTCTGTTCTCGACTTTCTTTCTTTGCCTTGACACCAGGACGAAGAAATGTAAATATAAATTTAAATAAGTATTTTATTTCCTCTCGAATTAGGATAGAACCCACAACCAGTCGTTGTTCAGTCACACCTTGTGCCCCTCCGCCACGACTTCACTTATAGCATAAAAAATTATTATAAAAAAATAAAATTGTTTATATTATTCAAATATATAATTAATCTGGCCAAATAGTCTTATTTGACAATGAGCCTTATTTATATGATAGTAATCACAATGTTTCATTTTATAGAATAAACACAATATAATTATATTCACATTCTTACCGCTAATATAAATAAATCAAGTGCCTAGGTACTGTTATCTAATACGTGCATCTCAGATCTAGTTTCTCATCACTGTCTTACAGTTATCATCAATGGAATTTTACTCCAGTCCAGGCCAGTCGTGGTGCAGCGGCACAAAGTGTGACTGTAAAACCGACTGGTTGTGGGTTCGATCCCCACTCGAGGAGTTGAAATATTTTCTTAAATTTATATTTCCATTTCTTCGCTCTGGTGTCGTGGTGTCAAAGCGCGGCTATGAGTTCTGCCACTTAACACGCAACGCCTCCAGGATTCGGCAGGAAGTGGGGAGTGTCCTACACTAGGTTCCCTCTGCCTACCCTGCTGAGTGCGGGATACAGCGTGAAGCTGAATTTTACTCCATACGATTAGGTAGCTACCTATTTTAAGAAACAAACTTTACAAATCAAAATATGTTACTTATATTATTTTATATGCACAGTAGTTTAGCACATGCTATTATAATATGTGCCAATTGAAACACAATTGTCACAATCACAGTACGAAGACTTGTAGGAGAACACATTTATTTATAAACCACTCAATACAACGCTAACGTTTAAATCACGATGTCTGACTTCAACTCTTTGCTGGATAATAAATTTTCAAAGCAAATTCTTGTTGGCAGTCGCATCTCGCGAGGCACAGGTATATATATACCATATTGTGAAAACGATGTAAAACTTTTTGATATAATGTTACAGTTTGTGTACAGAGTTTTGTAAGTGCCCCAGTTTTGTAGATGTAAGATTTAATAATATATTCGTATCCTGGACCTGACGGCACTAATGACCCGGCTCCATAACCAGTTTCAGCCGCGACACGTTTGAATGTATCTGTAGCTTTTGATTTTTACTACACAACTATAAAATATGATGAGGCCAGTCGTGGCGCAATGGCACAAAGTGTGACTGTAAAACCGACTGGTTGTGGGTTCGATCCCCACTCGAGGAGATGAAATATTACTTAAATTTATATTTCCATTTCTTTGCTCTGGTGTCGAGGACAAGCGCGGCATTGAGTTCTGCCATAATTCGGCAGAAAGTGGGGAACGGACTGTCTTGACACTAGGTTCCCTCTGCCTATCCTGCAGTGTGTGATTTTTTATTTTTTTAGTGTATGATTTTTTTTTACTATAAAATAATAAATATAATTTTAATAATATTATCTGTAACGGTACTCTATTAAAATGCAGTGTTCTAGTTTTCCATTTCAATGAAGTGTGTGTTTACCGTTATTTCAAATGATTAAATTATACCTAAGTATATACAGTACTACATAAGTAGTAGATAATATTTAAAGTTTAAATTTTAAACTATACTTTTAATGTAGATTTTTGGATGTTGGCATTTTTATAGTTTATTCCATTACTAAATAACATAATATTTTGTGTTGTAATATTTTTTTTGCTCTCTACATGTATCAGGGTAGGAGAGGGAGTCTAGTGAGTAGTAAGAAACTCCCTAGTTTCCGCCGAATTCTGGAATCATTGCTTATTTAATAGTAGAACTCGAAGCCGCGCTTTTTTACGAAGAAATAAAAATAAATATTTCATTTTTTCTAGACTGGAAATCGAACTCACAACATGTCGCGTTTACGCTTGTGCCCCTGCGCCACGACTGGTCTGGTGTTATAAACCACTTTCCACTTTTCCTAACTAATCTTTTAATTTTTGTATTTCTTGTATGTTTTTAAGTGCAATAAAGAATATAATAAATCAGAAGCTGTTATTATAAGCACTATTAAATAAGTTTAAATAAAAAGTGCAATTCAGAGCTAGGCGAGCATTTTTTGCGGCGACCTTTACGCCTGTTACTGTAACAAATAACAATACTTTAGGCATTGACGTTAATCTGTTTTGTCCAGTTAGCGGTGAGTATTTATGTGTATGATACGAAATTTTTAATGTAAAATTTGCGAAACGAAGCCTTATTTATAATGGAGTAATAAAATTTTTGGACTTTAGTTCACAATTTGGACATCGACTGTTTAAATTATCACTTTTAATAGTAGAAAGAAAATTAATTTAATATAATATAATTTTTTAGGTTGTCAATTTGTTGTAATAATAATAAAACGTATTTCTCAAGATCCTATGATGATTTAACAAAATTTTATTAAGGATTATAATTATAACGATTTTAACATTTAACAACGTCGGCATTTTGAAACGCATTCTTTTGATAAAATTTTTAAATAACAATGTTTTTTTTTGTAATATTTATTTAAAAAAGAGCTATATTATTATTATAGTCTATATTTCTTTTTAACCTATATTTTTTTATATATTTCTTAGTTTAATAACGGAGTTGCTAAAATATTACACATTTCCAAAGCGTTAAGTAGATATAGCCTTTTTAATTAAGTAGGTATAACCTTAGTCATATAAGAACACAGAGTGCATAAAATTATCACTGTTTGTATCATTTGAATGTCAATTTTGTTACTTAACACACATGTTTCCTTTTATAGACGTCGCATGCAACAACTTAAACTATGGCAGCAGCGGGAGAAGGAGTGGGCGAGGGCGAGGGCGAAACGAGAGAAGAGCAACAAACGCAGCATATACTTTAGCGATAGCGTCATGCTGCTGGAAGCCGCCGCGAGGAATGATATCGACGAAGGTGATTACGGTTTATATATACATATTTAATATGCTTTGTATGTTTCTATAGAATCTCAGATAGCGAGATAAGAACCTGCACTTGTAGTACTTACTGAATAAGTATTATTATTATTTGACAAAACTCAACAAAACCAACAAGCTAGGGAAAGTAAAAAGCGTGCAAAATCGGCCAAAACAAAAACTGCGTCTGTTATAAATATTCAGGTCATGAACATTCTTAAGGCGTACATAATGACAGTGTTAAAATCTTAAATGAGCTATTTGCAAAGTTTTAGTAAGAAAATTATAATAATAATAAGTATATCTAATAACACGATACACGTGTGTGATGTGTGTAATATATATATATTTTTTTGGGAGCAGGCTGTATCCCGCATAAAGCAGGGTAGGCAGGGAACCTAGTCTAAAGAGATTCCGCTCGCCACTTTCCGTCGAATTTTCGAGGCATATTGCGTCTTGAGTTGGGAATTTAAACGCCGTTTTACCAGAGCCCGCTCTGGTAAATGAAAGTATTAAATATGTCATTCCCCCGAAGGAGAATCACATCTACAACCGTATCGTTTCAGTCGCACGTTTGTGCTACTGCGCCACGACGACCTCATAATATGACTCCATCAAACGTTTAAGGGTTTTTATATTAAGATTTAAATTACGTCAACAAGCTTGCGAGTTTAAAATATATTGTAGAAGGTCAGCTGCTTTTATTGAATAAAAATTTAGCTAGCAGAAGTTATTTTGTTCAATATTTCAGTAGTTCTACTAATCCTACAGAAATTATAAATGTGAAAGTTTGTAAAGATGATTGTTTGTTCCACTTTCACGCAAAAATTACTGAACTGATTTAGATGAAACTTTGCAGTAATATAGCTTACCCATCAGAATAACTAATAACCTACATCTTATGTAAACTTTTTTTTTAATGTGCCTATAATCTAATGATAAGTTTAAGCGGGCGAAGCCGCGTGTAGGTCTCTAGTAAATCATAAAATAAAATATAGTTGGCTTAATGAGCGCACAACAAAATTTACGACAGGCATTAGGAATGACTTCATCGAGCAAATTACAACATTTTAATTTATTTAATTTAAAAGGAGCTTCTTAATAAGAAACCGTCAATGCTACTTACATAATTTTATTCTAATTTCATATATTATCGATATGATTAGATTAACATTAAAGATAAAAGAAGAGAAATCACATAGTTATGTACAATAAATAATAAAAAAATTGTACAAGTTAAATTATGATAGATTAAATATTTAAAAATACAAAACACGTATATATTTAAGAGATCATCTCAATAAAAATGAAATAAAAATAAAAAATAAATAAATCAGCTTAACGCTGTATCCCGCACCAGCAGGGTAGGGACAGGGAACCTAGTGTTAAGACATTCCGTTCCCTACTTTCTGCCGAATTCTGGAGGCATTGCGAGTTGTTGAGTTACAGAACTCAACGCCGCGCTTTGTCTCGACACCAGAGCGAATAAATGGAAATATAAATTTAAGTAAATTTTTCATCTCCTCGAGTGGGGATCGAACCCACAACCAGTCGATTTACAGTCACACTTTGTGCCCCTGCGCCACGACTGGCCTCATTTTTTCGCCGCGATTTTTTTAGAAAATAAAATATCTTTATAAATTCTACTTTGAATAAACATAGTTTACAAATGAAAGTGAATGATGTTCACTTTCATTTATCTAATTTGTGCTCTGTTGGTGTATAGAATAAAATTATGATATTATAACGGTTGTAATGTTGTCTATTAATTTTATACTAAACCACTGCGACTTCTTTGCACGGTAATTTACCGTCAGTAATATAACGCGATGTAGACAACAAATTAAACCAGTCCCTTACTTTTATAACATATAAAATTTCGGAATTCATTTCTTATCAGGAGCACTCTGTATCCCGCACACAGCAGGGTAGATGCTCCGTATTGGTGTATCTGGTGGCGTGACACACCATTACTAGACAGACAAGACTATGGCCAGCCATTTATCTTTGTAACTTTTTTTATAATATATAACATCAAAATTACAGAAATAAATTTTACAGCATTTTAGCCTTAATACCCATCAACAAAATATAAAAAAAAATTGATAAACCAAAATTATCCTTTTCAGTACGAAGACTACTAGCACGCGGCGTAACACCAGACGCAACCAACGAGGATGGATTGACAGCCCTTCACCAGTGTTGTATAGACAATAATGAAGCTATGATGCGACTCCTCCTCGATCACGGTGCAAATGTAAACGCTGAAGATAGTGAGAAATGGACACCATTGCACGCGGCGGCTACCTGTGGCAATCTGAATTTAGTTAGAATATTAATACAAAGGGGAGCAAACTTATTGGCTGTGAACGGCGATGGAAACATGCCGTACGATATTTGCGAAGAAGAGAGAACTCTGGATGCAATAGAGAGTGAAATGGCAGCCCGGGGGGTGACGCAAGGACTGATAGATGAGACCCGAGCTGCAACCGAAATGCAAATGTTATTGGATGTCGATCATTTGGTCAAGCAGGGAATGGATTTAGATGAGCGTAGAGATAACCAGGGTGCTACTTTGGTGAGTTACTAATCGTTACCATTGGATTGGTTCGTCTTTTGTAGTATGTATTTTTGGAGGCAAAACTAGACGTGATTTTTTTAAATATTCTGATTACTTTTATAATAGATTTTAAAATACATTACTTTAAAGAAATCTTTAAACTTATAGTATTACACTGAATATGCTCTCTTTAATATTTTTTTGTAAATATTAGAAAAATAAGTATTAGAACAACTAAAACATGCTTACTCGTTTTATCTTTTGTATAGTTATGTTCCTTACAATATTCCGTATAGAGAGACCATCTTCTTAGACTCTTAGCGCATACACGTTATCTATATCTATACTTATAATAATATTGTACTGATCTGTCTGTACATGGAAGATATAATAAGAAAATCTATTACTGGGGACATTTATCAATGTAAAAGAACCCAAAATAATCTTTTTTTTATTTTTCTGTATGTATGTCTGTTTGTTTGTGCGTCTGTTCACGCTAATCTTATAATCGGCTTAACCGATTTAAGTGCAGATTTCACTATTGTATTAAAGCCAACTTCCGTTCACATGCAATGTTTATTTAATTTAAATCGGTTCAGGTTCTTAAATAGAAAATTTATATCAATTAATAAATTTTATTTTTGATGTGTAGGTGTTAACTTTAATGTTATTAAAACACGAAGCTATTCGTATTAGAAAATAAATAATTGTGTAGTACTAGCGGGCGAAGCCGCGAGCGTGCTGCTAGTTAATATATAAATACATGTGTAAAACGTCACACGTATCACTTCGCTAATAACCAGCAGAATAACATCAATTGGGCTTGAAATTTGAATCGCCACCTATATTATATTACTGTGTATTTGATCAAGTGTTGAAATTGCCTGTGATGCAATTGTTTACGATCATTTCCTGTACGTTTCAGCTTCATTAATTTCGTGATTTATGAATATTAGACATGTCATCTACACTTATATGTTATATATCCTTATTGTATTGTATTGTAATATATGTATATGTACACGATATTATAATTTATTCTTTCTAGTTTCTATTGTGATATAATAAAGTATGGAATACGTATATTTTATATCCGTATTCCTGTGTAGAATATTTAAATCTCATAATAATATGTTTATTTTATTACTTCAATAATAATTTTTATCACATGTTATATATTTTATGATAGTAAAGCTTTCATTTAAATTCATAAGCGTACAAATGAGACTTCAATATATAAAATAATATTTTTTTGACTTTAAAATTTCCTTGGATGCTTGTATGGCACGTCTGAACACTGGGTTCTTTGCTTATAGCACCGTCGACGAGCACTGTCGCTCGTTAACGAAACTTAAAATTAACTGCAGGTGGATGCGCAGATTTGATTTTAAGGTTTATCTTATTTTTGATTGTTTTGTTTTCGAGTAAACAATGCACATTAGTTCAGAAAGGCTAACTTCAGAGCAACCACGACTTGTTGACCGTATTGTACCCTGTTATATGCGGGGCATTAAGCTACAAAAATAATACATACTGTATTTTTTTGTTACAATAAAACTTTTTTTAAGATAAAAATAATTAAGTCCATATTTTTTTTATTTTCTAGCTTCACATAGCGGCGGCCAATGGCTATATAAAAGTAGTAGAGTATCTTCTAGAGCATCGCGCCTCCACTGATGTAGTGGACCACGACATGTGGCAACCTGTGCATGCTGCTGCGTGCTGGGGACATGTAAGTATTATTTACTATATGAAATAGAATGTAAACTCTTTAAAGAGAATCCCTTTGTTTTAGTTCGTTTTCGATAATATCATATAATACTCTGTATAACGTCTCAACTGTCAGCGCCATAGCCCACATGTACTGACAATAAGATTTTGCTTATGCATAGTTTTTTTGATCATGCCTTATCACTCATTTAGCAGAGTAGACAGAGAACACTTGTCTCAAGCTGTGTTTTTCGCTTTGATGATATAATTTCCCCGAGTTGTATCTGAACCCACAACCAAACGCTGCCCCATTGTGCTGTTGCATTGCAGTGTTATACGATAGACGACTTTGATGCTTACTATTATTTGTGGCGCGGCGGCACAGCATGTGGCTGTGAACTCAAGAACCGTATGTTCAAAACACACCTGTAGGAATGAATTATTTTTAATCTTTCCCTATGGTATGAAGACAAAGCGCGGCGTTGGGTTCAACTCACACGCAACGTTTCAAAAATTGGGCATTAAAACTAGGTTCTCATTATTTACTCTACTGTGTGCGGGATACACCGCCGCGCCCCCACCACGCCGCCATACCGCTACTCAGCTGCACCTATTACATTGCTAGCCGTAAAGTGCATACGTTTAGTACTAACAATGTATTATTAAAACCAAGCAGCGGCGGCCCGGTGGCCGAGTGGAGGCGACACGGCGGCGGCGTTGTTGTATACAGGAGCCCTAAAGCTAAAACATATTTTTTAATTTGTGTTTTTTTTCTTGTTGTAGTTAGAAGTATTAGAGCTGTTAGTGCATTATGGAGCTGATCTCAATGTAAGGAACAAACATGATGAAACTCCTGCAGGTGAGTGTAAAATGCTTTTAATTTATTTGTTTATTAGACAAACTAGTTATACTCATATTTATTATATATTTTTAATAAATATATAAATCAACTTCACGCTACATCATAAAGTACAGGGTTCATCCTGCAGTCAGCAATGTAGGCAGAGGGAACCTAGTGTTAAGACATTCCGTCCCTCACTTTCCGCCGAATTGCGTATTGAGTGGAGTAAGTCAACGCCGGCATTTGCCTTGATGCCAAAGCAAAGAAACAAAAATGTTAATAATCTACCAGCCTACTCGCGGCTTCGCCGACACCTACAATCATTATGCTGCATTTAGCATAAGATTAATTAATTCAATAATTTTTTATATTTTTAAGAAAGTGCAAACATTACGTGGGTGCTTACGAGGACGAAATCGGCGTAAGGGCGCCCCCCGCGGGACTCAAGCCTATGCTTGCGTCCGTAAACTGCGTTGAATTATTTTAATTTTACATTTTTCGAAAATTATACGTCCAAATTACATAAAAGCCGAAGCTTATTTTTATAAAATTTTCTTGATCATGAAATAGATTTCGCTCGTAAGTTTCAATACTCATGTCTGATAAAAAGTTTTGAAATATCACCTAGCAATTTTCAATTATTTCTTGTCACAAAATGTCTTATTGTGGACTTATTTATAAGAGATACATTATTATATTATTTACATACAAAACAAAAAAATTAAATCCGATATGTAATTCCAGAGATCTTAGCGTTTAAACAAACAAACCAACAAATTTTCCCACTATTATATTATAAACATATAACAATAGTTCACAAGATATTGAAAAAACTTTTTTATATTTGAAACAAAGTGATTCTTACCTAGTAATTTTATTATTTTGACAGCAATAAAGTAAAACATTTATTGTCTTTATGATGTACATATATTGAAGAAAAGGTTTAATAAACAATTAGAATTTTGTATTAATTGTTCAAAATTATTGAAGACAAAATAGTATGATATAGCGAGAGAATCCAACGAGATTGAGACAGGAGCCAATCTTGGAAAAATTGTGTGGAGTATTGTGGAGGATGGTATTAAAGATTACTACTTAGTTAATGAGTTTATAAATGAAAACACTCCTTGAAAATGAAATGCCCGTTTCAGTTTATCATTATGAAGGTATCATTCTCATAAACCTATTTGAGTGAATCTGTAAATAATTGATTTAAACAGAGTCTCTCTGAGTTTCATGCGCCGGTTCTTCTTAGGTCTGAGGCAGTAACTTTAGTGTACTTTAGTGCATACCAGATATGCTAAGTCCCATTTCTACACAAAACTAATGAACTAATTTAGATAAAACTTTACAGTTATAAAGCTTATATATCGAAATAATCCACAGGCTACAATTGATGTATAGATTCTGTAAGATAATTTTAAGCGAAAGAAGGTGTGTTCAGGTCGCTAGTGTAGAATAAAGTAATTTGAATTAGTTAATGTTGTTGCCAGACATCTGCGAGGAGGGCGAGATGCGCGGGCGCATCCTGCGGCTGGCGGTGGAGCAGGAGGAGGTGCGGCGCCGCGCCGCCAGCGCCGCCGGCGAGCGCCTGCGCGCCGCGCGCCGCTCCTCCTCCACCGCCTCCACCAGCAGGTACGGGACGCGGCTGGAGCTGCGCACATTTCATTGTACTATATTTCTTACTATTGATTATTCTTTTCCCGAGGGAACAATGCGAAAAAGTTCAATAAGCCTAACCTCAGAAATATATTTAGTACTATATTATTATGAGAAAACATTTTTCGGAGCCATCTATAAACTACGCATAGTTCCACCGAATTTTTAGGGCATTGCGTGTTGAGTATCGGAACTCAACGCCCCGCTTTGTTGTTTCCGCGAAAGTACAGTTTGTTTTATTAATGTAGTAATTAATAAAAAATCGTGCATTCTAATATTAATATAGTATTAGAATACACGATTTTTTACCATTAATGCTTATAACATTAAAGTGTTATTAAAACACTCAGGATAGAAAAATATCTACTTATTTAAAAAATGTATAAAAAATTGAACGTAGCGGGATTTAAACCTGCGCTTCTTGGCAATCGTCCAACACATTTTTACAGATTTCCACTATCAAAGTTAGGGGCCATTCAAGTATTACATAAGCACTGTAGGGTGGCGGGGTCTGTAATGTATATTGTAAGGATAACTTAGACCAATTTATATAATATTATTTTATCTATTACATACAAGACTATTGACGAAACATGGTATTTTTTATAAATTAGGTAAAGAAACATCAATTAAAACACTTTTATAGACAGAAGACAACAGGAGTTTCGATTGGAACAGTTCGTATTTAAATTGAATCCGACTTTACACCTTCATAAAAAAATCTGCCATTATATGAAAAAATATGTCCAGGTGTGTTGAATTTACAAAAGTAAAAAAAAACCGTTACGCTTACATATACTTACTGAATTTAGAGCTATGCCACCTTTGATTATCTACAATTAGCTTCACACATAAGACATTATAATTGAGGATAAACTGAATTTGAGAAAATATATATTTTTTTAATATATAAATAAAAATCAGCTTCACGCTGTATTCCGCACACAGCAGAGTAGGCAGAGGGAACCTAGTGTTAAGACACTCCGTTCNACAGCAGGGTAGGCAGAGGGAACCTAGTGTTAAGACACTTCGTTCCCCACTTTCTGCCGAATTCTGGAGGCATTGCGTGTTGAGTGGCAGAACTCAACGCCGCGCTTAACCTCGACACCAGAGCGAAGAAATGGAAATATAAATTTAAGTAAATATTTCATCTCCTCAAGTGGGGATCGAACCCACAATCAGTCGGTTTTACAGTCACACCTCGTGCCGCTGCGCCACGACTGTATATTAGCCCAACGTGCCTTATATAGTATAGCTTGTTTGCGTGCGCAGGGTGCGCTCGGTGCGGCGCACGTCGCTGCGGGAGAAGCAGCTGGCGGCGAAGGCGGACGCGCGCGGCGAGGCGCGGCTGCGCGAGACCTTCGACTCGGCCGTCGATGATGACTATCAGGTATGGATTTATTATGTCTTTTATTATCGTTTTATGGTCTTTTTAGGGTTTCGTACTTCGAAAGAAATAAAAGAAAGCCGAGTCGGTCATCAACTAAGAGTTCCATACCAATTTCTTGATCACAACGGGTATGTGGGTATGTGCGACTTATAAAAGGTAAACTTAAGTCTGGCGTATGCGCTGGCTTTTGTATGAAATGAACTACTAATATAACTTTGTAATTTTTCTATGATTTACCAAAAAAAATCCTTGTTTTAGATTTTTACTATGTTTATATTGTAAGTTGTGAGAACTTCTTGCCATCATATTTCATTTATCAATCATGTAGTAATTGTAGGTCTTGATTACGCGGTGAATTTCATACGAAATGCGACAACAAACAAACAAACTTAATTTTTTCAATGCTCCAAGGTACCATAGATCTGCCGATCTGATATTTGATATTAATTCCTTGCCGCGTCAATACGTCTTGTGGCATAGCGAGTGACTGTAAACTGTGGGTTCGATTCCCACTCTAAGGGAATGAATTATTTTATTTTTTTTAAATGAATAAAGAGAGATAAAATAACTAGATTTTAATGTACTGTCATATATCCTAGACCACATTGTACAGCTGAGGTTCATTAAACTATAAAAGTAAATAAATTTTATGTAATGTTAATCTCTATACATAATAAGACATTTAGTTATCCATCCATCCATCCAGTTAGTCATCTCTTAATACTTTTAAAAGCAGATTAAAACAACATTTTCTTCACCTCGATTAGAATTTTTATATTTCGTCCATTTCTTTATTATTTTAATATTCTTTTTCAATGTCTTTATATTATTGTATATATTTATGTTTTTGTATGTTTATATAGTGTTTATATGTTTATGTAAGTATAATTATATTGACTAATATTAAGTATATTTGTATGTAGGTTTATTATTATTATTACCGTAATGTCTAAATACCGCACCCGAATCATTTCTTTTAACATCTCCTACATTCAAGGGTTTCTGGTAGAGATCTCTATTAGAGATAAGTTATCCTTTGTACACATTCTTTCTGTTGTTATATGATTTCTGTACTTTCTTTCTTGTGTGGTACATAAATAAATGAAAAAAAAANACTAGGTTCCCTCTGCCTACCCTGCTGTGTGCGGGATACAGCGTGAAGCTAATTAATTTTTTTTTTCTTACCCAAGTCAATAATTTAACATTTAAGGCTGTTTCTGAAGCAGTAAATTAAATTATTAACTGACATCAGCACATTTAACAGAGTTTTAAAAAACATAACATAGGTAAAAAGAACGTAATGTTAAAAAAATATATACATATAATAAATAATTAGCTTTATGTATATTTTATGAATATCAAATATCAACATTGGTCGTATTTTTTAGTTCGAAACAATCAAAAATTCTTATAGAAATTACGATAATGTCGTAAAAAAATCATATTAGAATATTACAGATTAGAGTAACAAAAAAATCATATTAGAAGTCATTATAGTTGTCAATCAATTCTGCTTATTAAATCAATAATCAGGTATTTTAAGCGGGCGAACCCGTGGGCGGGGCGCTAGTATTTAATATATCTTAATCAATAGCAAATTTGTAAAATATATTTTACTATTAAATTACTGCAATTTCTTACACATATACAGAGTGTTTTTGTCAGCACCACTTTAAATGATACCACAGTCTTAACTACTCTATAAAAGCCTAATAAAAGTAATCTTAGTTTCATCAAATATCGATTCGTCATTGCACTCTTATTATATGCTTCATGTTTACTATACATATAAGAAAATACTTTCTAATTCGATTTATAAAAAGATGATATATGATGAATATATATTTTTATTTGTATTTTACTCTTAGTTATGTTATTGCATAATTTACATTTATAAATATACATTACAAGAACAATAAAACACACACACACATATATATATATATATATATATATATATATATATATATATATATATATATATATATATGAGTGTATTTCAGAAAAAATGACCCTAGCAAAATTAGACTGTCCCACAACTTTAAACACTTTTAATTCTAATTTATTATATGGATCATGTGGAAATAAGATTTTATATGGTTAAAGTAAATGTTTTAATGACTTAAATTAAAAAGTACCATAAAAAGCGGATAACTATTTTTATGTTTAAAAGAAAGCAAAATATGAGGTAAAGATTTCAACTGTCCCACAGTACTCTTGCCGATTTCAAATACGTCTTACTTTTAATATATTAGACTTTGAATATGTTTAAGTGTTTAAATATATTCACAGGTATTTTTTAAGTGTTTTTTCAACTCTTATGTGATAAATTTACAGTAATTTTAAATAATATCAATATTTTAATCTTGTCCTACGAAAACTATAGTACCGGAAAATCCTAATTAGTCACGGTGAATTTGATAACTTACACAAGTAAAATCTACTAATTTATATTGTTTTTGCCTTCCTGGCACCACTATAATCGTATTTGTAAAATTACCATCATTATAGTAAAGTTAGTTTTGACAAAAACTGTGACGGAAGTTTCTGTGTCTTCGGGGTACAGTTGCTGTGTGCGGGATACAGCGTGAAGCTAATTTAATTTTATGTTTTATAAAAGTTTTCTTCATATTTGTAAGTTACATTTATTCTTAGATAGACTAATACGCTTTTTCTATTTAACATTGTCTTTGATTTAAGTAATTAGAAAGAAAGAGAAAAAAAGACTTACCTGTTTTAGTATTCTCTTGGTTCTCTTGAGCGTCTTTCTCCTCCTTATTGGACTTCGCCTCTGAACTTGTATTGCAACCCATTTTGACACTAAACACTAACTATTCTTAATGGATAAATCTTAAAAGAGCTACTGATTTTATAAGTCACCTCACTAGCCTCGTCTCGTCACTATAACATAATTATTATAAAATATCCTAATGTACCTGTAACAAGAAGAAAATATTAGAAAAAAAATTAAAAATCATATATTTCAATGTATACGAAAGAAATGTTTTTAACACTCTAATTTTGGGTATAAGTAAAATATTTTTTCATATATAGTATACTAGCGATCGGCCTGCAGCTTCGCCCGCTTTCGTTATTCTGATATTTATAATTCATATCATTATAAGTAAATTAAATTAAATCAAATTTGCTTCACCCTGTATCCCGCACACAGCAGGTTAGACCGAGGGAACCTAGTGTTACGGCACTCCGTTCTCCACTTTCCACCGAATTCTATAGTATTGCGTGCTGAGGTGGCGGAAATCAACGCCGCGCTCTGCCTCGATATGAGAGCGAAGAAAATAAAATCAGCTTCACGCTGTATCCCACACACAGCAGGGTAGGCAGAGGGAACCTAATGTTAAGACACTCCGTTCCCCACTTATTGCCGAATTGTGGAGGCATTGCGTATTGAGTCGCATAACTCAACGCCGCGCATAACCTTGACACCAGAGCGAAGAAATGGAAATATAAATTTAAGTAAATTTTCATTTCCTCGAGTGGGGATCGAACTAACTAACCTCAAAGTTTACAAATAACATATAATATTAAAACATATAATAACTAAAGAAAATCAACGATCACAAAAACAAACTGGTCATCATAGAGCATATTCTATTCAAAATATTCACCGTGGAAAATGTGTAGAGGGTTACGTTAGAGCAGACAATACGATATTAATCTCTAATTGAGAGCGGAGGGCGTGAAATACAGGCTAGGGTAGGGGCGACTTGCTATGGAAATTGGTTAAGCAACTGTGGTTGAAGTATATGTATGGATGATTTATTTAACATTTATTTGTATGTAGTGTTTATTTTATAATTATTATTATTTTATTCAGCTCAATAATAATGTATTATAATTGAAATAAAATATTTAACATTACGCTATGGTTGTATATGCATATCTCTTTTGAACATCCTTTCTTAGCTTCACGTTGTATTACGCACATAACAATGAAGGCAGAGGGGACCTCATCACATGGGTCTCAGGTTGTCTCAGGTTCCCTCTGCTTACACGCTATGACACGGTGTTCCCATTACGATACTTCCGTTCCCCACTTTTCGCCAATTTCCGAATTCTAGAGACAGAGGGATCTGGAATGAAAACGTCACTTCCTGTGCGTTACGTGACATATTACTACTATTAGGAATTGTAAAGCTTAGTGCACAAGGAATGTTTATAAATTTTAATTTATAACTCATGTGTAACACTTGGAAAATACGGAGAGATCAAAAGTATCATTTGTATAATTTAAAATTAATTCGCGCAGCCATAGGGAATGTCAGGGTTTATGGGTAAATATTCATTTATTAATCGGAGATCCTCCAGATAACCAGCAAGAGCTGGCTATTTATATATATTCTCTGCATAGTTTTAGAAAGCAAAGCAGTGATAGTGATTGAGCCTGCAGTTATTTGGATCTGACTCATCGCCTTCCTTCGGGAATGAGTGCATTACATCGATCTTCCACGAGTCTGGGATTACATCAACTGAGTAAAGATGCCGAAACAAATAAAAAAGCGTTGGAGCCTGACATTACGTAATGTGAAATATTGTGAGAAAAATCCAATACTTAAATCTGGTTGTAAATACCGAAATTTGCAATGATCTGGTTGAATCTGCCCACAAATTTATAAATTTCTGGCAATCCAACTTCACTTCCGATGGTGAAGTTGACATACCACCAAGTTAAGAGTAGTCTGAAATGTGGTTAAGCAGCGAAAGCAGATGGAGTTACTGCAGAGATGGTCAAATATTCACGGCGAAATATTACGTGACTTGGATTTGTAATTGTATCTGTGCAATTTACGCTGGAAATCAGATTGACTGACCAGACGAATGGCGAGGCACAGTCAACGTGCAAGCTATAGGGCTTAATACGCACCATCATTTCATTAGCTTGCCAAAATATAGAGGAGAAGAATGCAAGAAAGAGCCGATAGGCTGTAGTGGGATGACTAATTAAACTTTAGAATTGAAAGAGTATATGAATCCAATCTTTTCACTCCGCGTGCGGAGTGAAAAGAATTAACAAAGACCCAATGTTGGCAGTAACATAAACAGTTTTTTTGTGGTTTCGTGGACTTAATAATGCAATTTCCTGGATTGTAAGAATTAAATTATGCGAGATACTATCCCGGTACAAGGCGAGTGGCCTCTTGCTCCAAGCTATAAAGTCTCTTTAAGGAGATCACTCAGCCTATATGGGTGACATTGACATCAAATCGAGAGTTAAACAAGGCTGCGTTATGTCATGTTGGTTGTTCTATCTGTATTTGGACAGGTCTCTCCAAGGCGAGAGATAACGCCTTAGCTACGTTGATGATGACGAAACGTCAGCATAGCTCCACTCATTGCAGTTCTATGACTATATATACGGTTCTAAAACGTGGATATACTATGTATAGACTATGTATACGGTTCTAAAACGTGGATATTACAGAAGAAGAATAAAAGAAAGGTAAATGCTGTAGAGAGAGCCTATCGTGTCGAGCCGTTTTGTTGACCGAATCTGCATATCAAACAAAGTAATATATTACCGTGTCCAAACCGAGCACGTCGAGAGAACGAGTGATGACAGAATGGCAAAAAAAATGAGAAAAGAAGAGCAGCAGTTGGTTGGTTGGTAAGACAGGCAGGCGAAAACCTCGATTGGCCTACGAAAACACAGCATCAATGATATTGGAAAAATTTCACGTTAAAGCACGAGGACCTGGAGAGCATATGTGAAGAGGGTGATGTCAGTGGACAAGGTAAAATATGTAAAAAAAATATGCTTTATTTTACTTTCAAACTGACAGTGTGGATATTGCTTAAATTTTCCTTTTCATCACAAAGGTTTCAAATTAGTCACTGTCCGACATAAAGAATTGCACAAAATTTAGTTTTTTAATATCTATTTAGCATTTTATAGTATTTATTTTATGATTATTAATATTTTGTTATTGTCAAGAATTGCTCACGTTGAATGTTTTTTTGATTTAGTAATACGTTTAATCAGCAATGAATACTTTTCTACTGTGAATTGTCCAAGAAGTGACTAACAAGAATTTATTTGGCTAGTTATTTCGTAATGTGATAAAATTAAGCTACTTTTTTATTATTTTGGGAAAGAATATAAACATATCTGTTAGATAATAGGAGATGATTTCGTTTTAATACCTGTTTTTGTTAGTTCTGGTAGATCATAGTTTGCGACGTAAGAGAATACTTTTCGCCATATGTTGAAAGAAAACTTGAATATTTTTTAAATTTATGGTATAATTTCAATTTCAATAGTATATTTAGGTAGTTAATAATATACTCTTTAATATCAGAGTAAATATAAGCAATTTTATGATATGCCAAAATAATATTTCTTATTCGTCACAGGGTCATTTTTTCTGAAATANTATATATATATATATATATATATATATATATATATTAAGATTTATTTAATAAATAAATAAATGGATCTGTCGTGGCGCGACATTACAGCGTCTGACTGAATACGCGACGGTTGTAAGTTCGATGACTTAGATTCTCACTTAGGTATATGAATTATTTTACTTTTCTCGCTATAATAACAAGACAAACATTTCCGTTCGTCTGCATAACATCTCGAAAATAACTAACTATAATTACTGAATGCAATAAGTAATTTCTTATTGACATTATTGTTGTATATTTTCGTAAGCTAGAATCTTTATAGACATTTTGCGCCGTGTGATCCCGGCCTAGAATAGGATCATCCTGGTACTGGTGGTGTCGTAAGAGGCGACTAAAGTACGTGTGGTAGAGTCACGTCGCCATCAATGGCAACACGCATGGGCAGACTCGACCGGATCATTACCACCCCCGGCATTTAAAACCGGCGTGAACTAGTGGCTTCATGCCACTACGTTTCGCATCAGGTAATGCCGGGCTCCGGCGTCCAACCCACCTTGTCGGCCGGCAACGCTCCTGTAGCTCCTCTGGTGTTGCACGGGGTCGTAAGCGGCGGTAATCACTAACCATCAGGTGACCCGAACAATCGTTTGCCTTATCCTTTTCCATTAAAAAAAAATAATGCAAATATGCCGTTTCAAGTAGTAATGGTATGATACCTAAATTTGTTTTAGTTGAAAACTACATATTTTGTGCAAAATAGAAAATTAATTACAGTCCAACTACTCGTTTACTTTGTTGTACATATGAATATGTAACGAAATGTTTATGTTTCTTACACAAAATATTATTGAATGTTTTTTGTATTATGTTGAACATATCAAAGTATGGTTGCTCATCAATAATATTATTTTTTCAAAGTACATACAAAAATATTATATTCGCAAATCTATTTTTTATATCTGCTACTTGAACTAAACTTATATCTAGACATAAAATAAATAAATAAATCAGCTTCACGCTGTATCCCGCACACAGCAGGGTAGGCAGAGGGAACCTAGTGTTAAGACACTCCGTTCCCCACTTTCTGCCGAATTCTGGAGGCATTGCGTGTTGAGTGGCAGAACTCAACGCCGCGCTTAACCTCGACACCAGAGCGAAGAAATGGAAATATAAATTTAAGTAAATATTTCATCTCCTCGAGTGGGGATCGAACCCACAACCAGTCGATTTTGCAGTCACACCTCGTGCAGCTGCGCCACGACCAGCCTCAATCTAGACATAATTATCTAGATATTTAATTCCTAAGAGAGTCCAGGTATTTTAGATTGCCTTTTTCTACATATTATATAACGTAATATCTATTAACTTAAAATCAATCAGCTTCACGCTGTATTCCGCACACAGCAGGGTAGGCAGAGGGAACCTAGTGTTAAGACACTCCGCTCCCCACTTTCCGCCGAAACCCATAGCATTGAAAGGCATTATGTGTTCAATGGCGGAACTCAACGCCGCGCTTTGCCTCAACACCAGAGCGAAGAAAAGAAAGTATAAATTTAAATAAATATTTCATTTCATCGATTGGGGTTCCAACCCACAACCAGTCGCGTTTACAGTCACAATTACAGCGTGAAGCTGATTTGATTTGATTTTTTTTTTATTCTACTTATACTTCTTCTTTAATATTCTATTTTTTAATTAACCAGTAATAAAATTCAAAACTGTTGACCTACTAATCTATTTCGGATTTCACTGACCACGACTTTAGCACTAACCATCCTCATATTACTTGATTTATTCATTCATAGTTTAGTTTAATTGCAAGTGTTTCCGTTTGGATAACATTTTAGCCGGATCTGCGCGAGTAAATATTGAGATCTAGTTTAAAAATAATTGGCAGAAAGTATGTGAGGCGCCCCGGCTGTGCTTATGACGTTGTTTTTATATATATAGGTAGATAGATCGGTTCTATTCTAGATATTGTGAAAATTACCGTTATTACTCACTTGCATTGTTCATGGTTTATTTTATATAAATTAGTTACAGCTTATAGCGTTTTTTTTTTTATATTAATTCTTTATATATATGTAGCTTGAGGCCAGTTGTGGCGCAGGGGCAAAAAGTGTGACTGTAAAACCGACTGGTTGTGGGTTCGATCCCCACTCGAGGAGATGAAATATTTACTTAAATTTATATTTCCATTTCTTCGCTCTGGTGTCGAGGCTAAGCGCGGCGTTGAGTTCTGCCACTCAACACGCAATGCCTCCAGAATTCGGCAGAAAGTGGGGAACGGAGTGTCTTAACACTAGGTTCCCTCTGCCTACCCTGCTGGGTGCAGGATACAGCGTGAAGCTGTTTTATTTGATTTTTTTAAGAAGTCTTAAGAGTACTCGGTAGAATAATAGTGCTAGTTGTATGTAGAAATTAGATACATACATATGTATATGTGGAGGCGGACATTATAATTGAAAGTAACATAATTGCTATTGTTGTTATAATAAATAATTATATATAATTAATGTATGTTATTAAGTGTTATATAGCACATAACTAAACATTGTATGATTTTTTTTAAATGCAAGAATTTGCTTTTATAATTTTTTTATGTTTCTATGAAATAGGATTTTTATAAAATATATGTTTTTTCTTACGACTATATGTTATTACTAATGCTCTTGTACTTTCGCTGCTTTGTCGAGATGGGGCCGAAACTAATTAGTCGGACTTCATAGTTAATTGTTCGCACTGTCCTTATATCTCTGCAACGTTGTAACAGTTTTTTTTTTGTTTTTACAATAAACATTACACATACAAATAATGAACATCCCCCCACTTTCTGCCGAATTCTGGAGGTATTGCGTGTTGAGTGCCAGAACTGCGTCGCGATTGTCCTCGACACCAGAGCCAAGAGATGGAAGTATAAATTTAAGTAAATATTTCAACTCCTCGAGTGGGGATCGAACCCACAACCAGTCGATTTTACAGTCACACTTTGAGCCCCTGCGCCACGACTGGCCTCATGATAATGAAACATCCTATTCTGATATTAATAATATAATTAAACATTTATTATCTTCGCTCTCTTGTTCATATTAAGATCCGTTAGGTTATGCAAGGTTTTTTTGTGAAAGAAACATATTACTTCTTACATCTATCATATTGCTAGATTGGGTCATATCCGTTGAAATAATATTACAATGTAATACCTATTCTGTGAAACATTTTTATATGAGATGATATAGGGGAGACGGGGGTAGCTTAGAACAGGGGCACCTTTGAAAATATATGTTTACAGAGCTATTTTAAAAAGAAATTTTGATAGATTTTTTTTGAGCAGTGGCAGCACTAATCTGCACACGTGTCACTTGTCACCGCTGATATATGAGAACCAGTTGTTGAGTTACGAGGAGTGTTTGATTTTGAGTAAAATTGTATACATTTTTAAATAAACGCGTAAGGATCGCAGGGATCCAATTCAAGGTATATGGTTTTATTTTTTCCCCTTTTAGTTAGAATGTTTCATATACCATGCAATAAACTGGAAATTACCACAATTTTTAAACATTTACTTGAAAAAAAAACGTTTGTAATATTTCAATTACCACTGAGGCAGCTTTGAACAAAATAAAGAGGGCAGTTTTGAATATTATTATATGTAAAAAATACCGCAAAAGAAAAACAAAGGAAGTGACAATTTACTGTGAAGAGAATGAAGATTCTGAAACTTGTGCGTATGAAGACTACGAAATGGAATTAGACTACAACTTAATAAATATTGGAGACTTCGTTTTAGCGAATGTCTCATCATCTGTGAATAGTAAAAAAGTAGCTTTTATATTTTTTTTCTNTATATATATATATATATATATATATATATATATATATATATATATATATATATATATATATATATATATATATATATATATATATATATATATATATATATATATATATATATATATATATATATATATATATATATATATATATATATATATATATATATATATATATATATATATATATATATATATATATATATATATATATATATATATATATATATATATATATATATATATATATATATATATATATATATATATATATATATATATATATATATATATATATATATATATATATATATATATATATATATATATATATATATATATATATATATATATATATATATATATATATATATATATATATATATATATATATATATATATATATATATATATATATATATATATATATATATATATATATATATATATATATATATATATATATATATATATATATATATATATATATATATATATATATATATATATATATATATATATATATATATATATATATATATATATATATATATATATATATATATATATATATATATATATATATATATATATATATATATATATATATATATATATAATACATTTGCAAAGAAAGGTTACACGAACATCTTTTTAAGTAGTTTCAGCTCTAAAATTGCGTTAGTTCCACACTTTTTGGTGGCGTCGTGTAAACTGAATTTTGATAGCTTGTCTTGGAGTTGCGAGATTGCGCGAACTTGCACGTTTCTATTCGAAATTCGCAATACATAGTAAATAATAACGAAACATGATGTGCATTTCGTTTTCAATTTTCGTTAGTGGTTGTTGGTTAGTTCTATTTGTCATAAGGTTTTAAACCTGTTTGTTTATTATATTTCACAATGTAACCCGCACTCACCAGAGGGAATGTAGTGTTAAGATACTCCGCTCTTCATTTTCTGTCTTATTCTGGAGGCATTGCGTGTGGAATGGCGGAACTCACCGCCGCGCTTTGTATCTACACCAGAGCGAAGAAAGAAAAATATAAATATAAATAAATATGTATTTCATTTCCTCGAGTAAGGATCGAACCCACAACCAGTCGCGTTTACATACTTTGCGCTCCCGTGCCACGACTGGCCTCAAATAAAAAAAATGACGAATTTGTCATTAAATGCATTATAATATTACTACAAAGTAGTAATAAGCACATAACGAAGAAGCGTAGCAAGAGAATGATATTTTCATTAAACATTTTAACATGTTACCTTTTTTTGTTTTACCTTCTATAAAAAATTATAATATGTACATCGGATTTCCTAAAACTTTTTTTTTAAAAAAAAAAAACGAATATTTTCTAAACCTTTAATATTTTTCTTAAATAAGTATAGTAATTTTCCTTTAACAGTGGCAAAGATTTAAACCATATAATATAAGCTCGTAGAGCGTAAATAACGTCCCTTAAAACTGTACTGTAGTAGTTTAATCTTAAATTTATGTAATTTAAAGCCAAAAGCTATAGTAATAGTAGTAATGTTATAAATGGTTACTAAATATAGCAATTACGGCATAAGTTATTTCGAACTCGCTATAATTATGAGGTTAGCCAAGAAATTTAATTTAAAACTGAACGATTTGTTAAGGACATTTAGAAAGGCTAAGGTCACCTCGGCTATTGGTCCCCAATTACTGTAGGGCGAAAGAAATGAAAAGGGCCTCAGTAAATAATGTAAGAAAAGATAAAAAATTACAAGACACAATGATAAAGTGTAATTTTAATTTTATATTTTCGATAAAAACTTTATATTTTCAATGTAAAATTTTTCATGTGAAGCTACTCAAACAAACAGTGTTTCAAATTCGGACAGAAAATAGAGAACAGAGTGTCTTGACACTAGCTTCTGCTTATCTGCCCAAATCGAAAAGTAGAAAAAAATTATATAAGGCTGTAATCGTATTTAGCAAGTAATATAAGGGTACTAAAGTATCCGTAAAAACATATATATTTCAAATGTGTCCAATTATTGTGTCTAATAATGTATTCACCCGGGAAATATTTATTTTTGAAGCTTATAATTATTTAAAAAAACCTCTGAAAGTATTCACATAATACAAATTTAATCAAAAAATAAACATAACTTCAAAAAGTCCTTCCATAAAATGTATATGAAACAACCTCTAAAATATAGTCTAGGGGAAGGTGGCCCAAAACGGGTAAGCTAAGCGACAAAGTAAAAAAATACGTCAAATTCACTTGGATTCTTAGCTTAATTCACATCGATACAAAGGATATTTTTCAAAGTTTATAATAAAACGAGAATTGATTTTTTTTAAATGAATTATATTTATTTGATATGCAAAATACAAAAGGTCTTCAAAAACCCGTTTTGCCCGCATATTGGCCAAAAACGGGTAACCCTCTCTGGGCAAATCAGGTAAGCTTAGGGCAAAACAGGTACACCTTGTTTTTAAACGATTACAGCCACACAATGACTTAACTAAGTATATAAATAACAAAATATTATAAATTATTAAATTCTATTTTCATTATATAACTTAGGTAATAAATTATTAATTATCTTTTATTT
>JAAIXJ010000152.1:491883-502038 GCA_013403705.1 Heliconius hermathena | reverse complement strand
GCGGCACGAGGTGTGACTGCAAAACCGACTGGTTGTGGGTTCGATCCCCACTCGAGGAGATGAAATATTTACTTAAATTTATATTTCCATTTCTTCGCTCTGGTGTCGAGGTTAAGCGCGGCGTTGAGTTCTGCCACTCAACACGCAATGCCTCCAGAATTCGGCAGAAAGTCGGGAACGGAGTCTCTTAACACTAGATTCCCTCTGCCTGCCCTGCTGTGTGCGGGATACAGCGTGAAGCTGATTTGTTAAAAAAAAAAGAATTTGATTGGTATAACAGTGAGCACTAAGAGAATAAATAAATAAAAAAACACTAAGACAGATTGCTCAAAATTTCTATGGCAATGAGAAAAATAGGATTTTCTATTTTACGCCTTAGAGTCCACCCACACTCGACGACTAGTTGCATAATAACTATACAGAGGCTGCTTCCTCGAAGTTGTCTGTGTATTGATGAACTACTGAATATAGTAGTATGAAAACCATGTTTTAAATAAAGAGTCGTTAAATATGTTATTTTATCGTCCACGTTACAGTTTAACCACGAAAAAATATTAAAATACGTTTAATGGTTTTAAAATATTTTATTTCAATAAAATAAAATAACTAAAAAAAATATGATTCATTATTTTTTTATCTCTGGAAACAAATTTTATCCAATCATAAAGAAAGAAGAATTTTATATCAGTGTGTTCTGTTTTTGCAGTAGGCTGTTTTATTAAAAATGAACTCTTTATTTAACATATCGCTGTATACTGAATACAGGCTAGCTTCAAAGAATTCATAAGAGCACCAACTGTATCACATACACAACATCAACTAGTCTATGTATAAAAGACTATATAACATTAGTACAAACAAACACACATAACTTTAATATCAGTTTTTATAACATGTCTTGTTTAATCGGTTTTTTACGACTGTCTATGCTAGAATAGTATGTTTGATGAATAGAATAAACAATGAATATAACATTAGGTTCATCTTTTAAATATTAATATCATTGAGAAGATTACCAACCTTGAACTGATTATTACCTTGTATAAAAATATTTTTTTACTATCTATCAATTAGCATTGTATAAAAAAATACCTATTTAGATATAAAAAAAGATTTAAAAAATAACATACAATTCCTAAATTTTACAGGTTAATGATATACAGAAAACGTCGTGACTACGCGCCTTTACTTAGCGGAGAAGATCTAAAGCTCCTAGGTCGTAAACCGTATACTGAACTGAGGAGCCTCAACGGAGCATCGAACCCACGACAACGGTGAATACAAACTACCTCCGCCCTACCATTAGATACAAAACTATTTAAACTCAGCAAATAATATGTTAAAGAGCATTTCATGTAAATCATTTACTAAAAAATACTGATTCTAGGTAATTTTGGATAATTTTATATTATATATTTAATTATAAAAAAAACCACTTAAAGTAAGCTTAAAAACGAAAAAAATAGATAGCCCTGTAATAAAAGAACGTGAGCATCCTTATAGTTTAATATATATTGCAATTTAATATATATATAAAAAATATTATTCATTCGTATAATAATTAACATTTTATTTTTCACCTTAAAATAATTTAATTTGACACAACTCTATAGTTGTAGATTTGAATCTCAGTGGCATAACGAAAAACCTAAAACAGTGTAAATATATATATATAAATATATATATATATATATATATATATATATATATATATATATATATATATATATATATATNACGTTAATTAAAAAAATGGTAGGGGCATTTTAGTTAGTCATTTTTATTGAAAATATTATTTTGCAGAATTATTTTTTGACGAGAAGTTTGTATTACACCAGTTCTCTATAGTGCTGTGAAATAAAACTCGTGTGTACATATATGTAGTTAAGTGTTAAGTGAAATAATGCTTGTTTTATAGATTTGTATTATTATTATTATGTAATTTGATGGTAAAAAATATTTTTTTTTCAATTTTTTTTAAACAATATCTTAAAGAAATTATGTTAGAATAGTTGATAATTATGTTTATAATTGATCATGAAAAATAAAATCAACATTCAACAACAAAAAAATATATAAACATATCAAAAATTTGAAAATTTCAATTTATCGAAAATTAAATTTAAAAAATTTTTATTATAATATAATATTTTTTTCCATCAAAAATAGTTATAGTTAGCTAAAATTAACCATGTTATTGATAAATAGGCCAAATCTAGGTATGTATACTGTATAGGTCCGATCGAAAAAATCCTAAGCAATAGTAGATAGAGTTTTCAATGCGACGGTTTGAAATCACATTTTCTTAACATCATTTATATGACATTAGTATATTTTTTTGACGTTTCATATTTAAAATAATAAACAATCTATGTAATCCATAATTGTTCATTTTGTACTATTTCTTTGACGCTATCGACTGTTACTTTTTCTATGATACATATGACTGTTACTTTTTCTTTAAATCATATATTTATAAATAATCTACGGAGAATAGAATGTTTTAACACTATTTCTCTCCGTCCACCTGCCTGCTATATGCAGGAAATGGTTTTAATAATTATTTTTAAAGTGTTATTTGACATTTAAGAAAGAAAAATTTTTATTTGTTTGAAAATATAAAAAAATGATCTAAGTAACGTATGGCTTACGTTGGTCAGCTTGGCTTACAAGAGGCGCGAGTTCAAATCCCGCTACATTACAATTTTATTTGTTTTCTAATAAGTAATTTTAATAATTATTATCCTTTTGGTTCCTATATTACTATAGATAATCTCCATTTTGTAATTTTTTTTAAAGAAAACTTTTTTAGAACAAAATTCATAGTCAAATGTTTTTTAGATTTTATTAACTCAAGTATTATTAGATTAGTGTTTAGTATTAGTTGTAAGTAGACAATTTTTAATGCGCTGTAAATATTTTGTATTTGCATTTAGTTGAAATGTGATTTCAAATCCATTTTTTTTTGCGTCCTTTAACTAACAATTAATTTTATTAGACAGAAAAAAGAAGCGATCTTTAAATAAAAAAAAGTATACGGTCTATTATATAAATCTAAATAGGATTATTAAATAAATTATTAATATTTACTGACAATTAATAAAAAAACAATGTTTTTTTTAAATGTAAAAAAAATCGATATTTTTTATTAATTTTTAAAGGCGTAACTAAATTTCTTTATATGTTTTACATACAAAGTTTAATATATAAGGTTATTACCTATTTTCTTACTAAAAAACAGAAATTGTTCACAACAAAAACTATTATTTTCGAGATATTTACACATAAAATTTGACAAAAAATGCTCTAAATTGAAGGTACAGTAAATAAAATGTTCTTGTTATCTTATAAATATAAATATATAATATGTATACTTTTTTTCTTAGACCTGTCTTAAATTATTTTGTTAGTTAACTGACGATATGGTGTTTAATGGTAAAAAAATAAAAAAATATATAAATAAAATATAAAAAATAGGTAATTGTATATGTAAAATATATTTATTTATATATTTGTATGTTATCATATACTATTCGTTTATAGCAAAATAAAAAATAAATTATTTCATATAGTTTTTATTTGGTGTTTTCTTTTTAAATGTTAAAAAGAAAACATCTTCTATGTCTATTAACTAAATATTTAGCTATTCTTTAGCCTACGCTGTATCCCGCATACAACAGGGTAAGCAGACGGAATTTGTTAAGACACTCCGATCCCAATTTTCCGCCGAATTCTGTAGGCACTGCGTGTTTTCTGGCGGAACTCAACGCCGCGTTTCGCTTCAACACCAGAGCGAAGATAATGAAAATATCTCATTTCCTTGAGTGAGAATCGAACTCACGATCTGTGGCGTTTACTTTCACAATTTGTGCCTCTGCACTAGGACTGGCTTCATTTCTATTTTTTAAGGATTTCCATACATGAAATGACTTATAGCTTTTTATGAATTTTTAGCTTTAAATGTATTCCGCGAATTGCCATACGTTACTGTCTATAGGTGGGCAGAGGGAACCTAATATTAAAAGACGATTTCAAGACTCATTTTCTCACTTTTCTTACCAAAGTTAGTGAGAACTAGGAACCAAACTCACAACCATCACGTGTACATTCACCCTGCCGCTAAATAACGACGGCGCACTACGTAAAAAACCAAACGATTTCCTAACCTAAACTAACACTTACGTCAATGTTGCACCAAATAAGCGATTGATATTTAATATTATAATAAGGTCACGTTAAGTGAACACAAATTTGCCATGTACAATTGCTTACTTGCATTTTACAAAATATTTCAAAGTAATCGTTTTTTCATACATTTATTTTAAGCAAATTTAGTCTTAAAGTTATGGTAATAAAGGATTGAATCCATTTCTTTTAACCAAGTAACTTCGCTTTGTAACGTTCGCACGATTTTTTATTGATATCAATAGCAGAACTGCAAAATAAAATTACATTATTTATTTAAATTCAAAATGCTTTTTATAATACTTCTAATACAAGTTACAGTATTAAATGCTGAAATAAACATCAACGAAACGACATACAAAATTAAATATATATTGAATATTTATAAAAACTATCGACACAAGCGTTGTACTACACGAAGAAGTGAATTGTCAAAAATGGATGATTTCGCGGAGAAAACTTTTAAAATTTTGAGGAAAAGTCAAAGATATGAAGAATATTTTAAATATAATAATGTTAGTGATTGTAATTCTTGTGCGAGTGATAATGTGTGTAAGAAACAACATGTTGTTAAAAGTTTTTTGATTCATGATAAAGTTCCTGATTCTCATTGGGAAGAATATAAGGTAGGAAAGGTCGCTTATTAATATATAGATTTTTATGTTTATTTCGCGTGGCGAGGTATATATATTTATAGTAATATCTAAAAGTAAAGTAAAGTGAAAATTGGCTATAAAGTAATCAGCTTCACACTGTAATCCGCACACAGCAAAGTAGACAGGGGGAACCTAGTGTTAAAACACTCCGTTCCCCATTTTCCGCCGAAAAGAAAGTATATATAAGTATATGCTGCCTTGGAAGTATTGCGTGTTGAATGGCGGAACTCAACGTCGCACTGTGCCTCCGCACCAGAGCGAAGAAATTAAAATATTAATTCATTTCCAGGAGTGGGGATCAACCCCACAACCAGTCTCGTTTACAGTCCCACACTTGTGCCCCTGGGCCTGTACTGGCCTCAAAATTGGTTATAATTTCGAATAATTATTATAGAATGTATAAAAACCAGCCATTTCCAAGAGAAACGAGTTCGACTCGATTATTTGATTTGATTGATGTTAGTACATTTTTATTCATAGACTGAATAAATTATTTTTTTTTATAGGTACTTCTTTAGTATTGTAAGTTAAGCATTAGGTTACACCATAAATAGTGGCGGTGGTAGATAGAGTGTCTTGTCATAAAAATTTCAAGAGGCTGTTTTGAAAATAGCTAGAGATAACTTTTTTGTTTCCTTCCTTTTAGACAGCATACAACAAGCTATATTCTAATGCACTACACGAAGTGTCCGCATTGTCAACATGGAAGAACAACCTCAAACGTGTCGCCCAACACAACCGTCAGTTTTTAGCTGGAGAACTAAGTTATTCGTTACATTTAAATCATTTCGGGGATTGGGTAAGCTACTGTCTTATACTTATTTAGAAAACGTATAAAAATTTTAACGTAGCGGGGATCGAACCCGCACCTCCTGGTCGGTTTCCAAGAAGCACGGGTTCGAGTCCCGCTACGTTAAAATTTTATACGGTTTCTAAATAAGTATTTTTCTTTACTAAGTGTGGATTAACACTTTAAAAATGTTAAAAATTAAAAAAAAGCTACTGTCTTGTTAATAGTTAGCACAACAACGGCTACTCAACGATTGTTCAATTCCCATTTGGGGCAATGTATTATTTTCAAACGTGGCATTCAGCTAAGTCACGCCCACTTAATACGTAATGTCGCATTGGGCGTAAAGTGGAGAACAGAATATCTTAACACTAGATTCTCTCTGTCTTTGCTAAATGCAGGAAACGTGAAGCTCACTGGCACTAAATTAGGTCATTATAAATAAGGTATACAGGACTACGGGTTTGTACCAGTTCAGTTAGGTTTCTACATGTATTTACTCTAATCTAAATCTATTCCTCTACATGATATCCTAGTCCACTAGAAGTATTGTGATGCAATCACAACTTCAATACTACCTGTTCAAAGAGTAATCAGAGGCTCTAAAAAAGATGGTCAATTATTTAAATGATAATTAGGTCGTCGATGCAGCGGTGCAGCATCGAACTGCAACAGCGAGGGTTGTGGGTTTGACTCCCAATAGGTGGTATGATTTTTTTCATTTACTTTGCTATAGTAACAAACACAAAGAGAGGAAGTTCCGCCTTTTAAAGGAATATCTTAAATATAGCCTTATCTCTACCTGCTCTTAAGTCTTGTGTTGTAGTCCATTTATTGAGGAATCTTTCGCTTTTTTACCCATTGTATCTATTAAAGTTAACTGAAGAATTTAAAGTGTTTCATGTGTTATAAATGTTTCTCACTTTTCTCTTTTTATTCTATTGCAGTCTATAACTGCATATATAAAGCAGTTATTAAAACTTATAAAAACGATACCACTATTCGATCCTGCAGAAGACCACAGAAAGACAGCGTACCGCGAGAGCCTCTATCGAAAAATACCGAAAAAGGTAATATTTAAAACATACCGCGTCGCAGCAAAAGGGTGCAAAATAAAAAACCGTTAACTAATTTTCTTATATCTTATCTTATAGTCTTCTTTTGAAGATAGATATCGTTGGACCATATTATACTGGCCAGTCGTGGCGCAGCGGCACGAGGTGTGACTGTAAAACCGACTGGTTGTGGGTTAATAATAATCGATCCCCACTCGAGGAGATGAAATATTTACCTAAATTTATATTTCCATTTCTTCGCTCTGGTGTCGAGGTTAAGCGCGGCGTTGAGTTCTGCCACTCAACACGCAATGCCTCCAGAATTCGGCAGAAAGTGGGGAACGGAGTGTCTTAGCACTAGGTTCCCTCTGTCTACCTTGCTGTATGCGGGATACAGCGTGAAGCTGATAAAAAAAATATTATTATAAACTATAGTTACTATATAGACAGATAACCTAGAAAGAGAGAACACTCTTCTTTCGAAATAAAAGGAAGAAAAGATATTTTTTTATTTTTCAGGCTTTACGTAAAATTAATATGCATGCAACGTACGCAAACGAAGATTTCAAACCAGAACCTTTTATATTTCTCATCGTCAAGATTAGTTACAATTTTTTATCTCACAATTGTAAGAAAGCGTACGTAGTTAGTACTTACTAGGGAGAACGTTAAGATTTACTCACATTTTAACTGGAACACCAGTGATTTATAACTCAAAAGTTAAATACACGTATGTGGCTGAACTCGTAGCAACTTGAGTATCATTTATATTATTTAAGTAGCTTATTCACGCCGCTTCTACCGCAGTAATTGTGGAGAAAATCTAATTTGGACCGACTTGGGTAGTATGAGAGTAATGAGAGGAAATGAATAAGAAAAAACTGGAAGTGCCAGCTAGAATCGACCTCCGAGGGTTCTGTATCAATTTCTGGATTGGCAAACGTGAAGTGAATTTATCAAAGTTAGCAAACTTAAGTCACTCATTTAGCGGACCTCAACGCAAAGCGCGGCATTGAGTTCCGCCGCCTCCAGAATTCGGCAGGAAATGGGCAACGGAGTGTCCTAACACTAGATTCCTTCTGCCTACCCTGCTGTGTGCGGGATTGTATCACGCTGTAACGTGAAGCTGAAAAAAAAATAAAGGATGCTTTATTTTTGTGAACACGCCTAAAGTATCTTAAATTTACAGATTTTTTCTTTATTTATATAATGTAATTCTTACTTTATGCCAAATTTCATTTAGAAATTCATTAAAAACTTTTTTTCGCAAACGAAAGATAAGATCTTTTGATCAGAGAAATATCGTTTTTTCTGTGTTACAAAGTACTATTTATAGTAATTTCAGCATGATAGTTCTGGAACTAAATCTGGAGTTCTGACACGACGACGGACTGACAAATCTGTATGTCTATAGGTTCAAAGTAATCCTATAAACGTTTCGTCTCAAAGAGAATTTAAATTCATCCAATGTTATAAGCATTTTTTTTTCTTTTTCTTTAACTTCACGCTGTATCCAGCGAGCAACAGGATACGCAGACAATCTTGGAACCTAATGTCAAGATGCTTCCTTCTACATTAAGACACTTCCGTTATCTCCTTTCCACCGAATTCTTGAGCATTGCATAAGCATAGCATGGATGGGTGCGAGGTTGATCCCCATTCAGGAGAATAAATTATTTTCATTCCCAGCTCTGGTAAGGTGTGGCCGTATAATTTTTCAAGCCACCATCCAATGATGGTGGCCTGAAAAATTGGGCGAAAATTAGAGAACTGAGTGTTATCTTAGATTGGTTTGGGGCCGTTCAAGTATTACGTAAGTAGTTTTTTTGCAATTATTGACCCCCCCCACCCCCCTCCCCTATGTCATCAAAAATAAGCAATCCTCTTAAAAATATTTCATTGAACACGTCAAAAATAAGCAAACCCAAGACCTACCCTCCGCTACAGTGCTTACGTAATATTCGAACGGCCCCTTTACTGCTATAGGGGATAAAGCATGAAATTGAGTTAAAAAATATTAAATAAATAAATCAAACAGGTAGACTGGCGATCTCAAGGTTTCAAGCCAAAAAGGGAAGAACAATATCAATGTGGCGCGTGTTACGCATTTACTGTCGCGCATGCGCTGCAAGCACAGCTGTATAAAAAACATGGCGATTGGAGTGAGTTGAGGTAAAATGTAAATAAGAATAAATGTTTTTTTTTTCAGCCTCACACTGTATCCCGCATACAACAGAGTAGGCAGAGGGAACCTAGTGTGAAGAGATTTTGGAGGCATTGCGACTTGAATGGCGGAACTCTAGGCCGCGCTGTGCCTCGATACTAGAGCGATGAAATGAAAATATAAATTTAAATAATTATTTCATTTCCTCGAGTGGGATCGAACCCACAACCAGTCGCGTTTACAGTCACAGTTTGTTCTCTTGCGCCACGACTGGCCTCACAGCTGTAAAAAAATACATGGCGATTGGAGTGGGTTGAGGTAAAATATAAATAAGAATAAATGTTACTTTTAATAATGTATATGGGTTTTAAAATCAATGTCATATTTAAGAAAATAATTAAGTAAAGATATAATTATACAAAAAAAATCTTATCTTATTAAATAAAACTTATGTTACTGAAGATTCATCTCTATATATAATAAGACAGTAAAAATATTTTGTCTGTACATTTAGTAATTTTGACTGAAATGGATAGAGGGACACAAAAATATATATTTTTTTTATTTCTTGCCTGTCTGTCTGTCGATATGTATGGTCACATTTTTCTCTGAAAGTACTGAACCGATTTACTTAAAAGTTTCATCAATTGATTTGTTTTAACTCAACTTAACAATTAAAGTTGTTGTTTCATCAAAATCGGTTCATTAAAAAAAAAGTTATCATCATTTGAATGAACTCAAGGCATTAGTTTGCCTGCGAATGTTATATAGCAATCGCGCTGGTAAGAATCTTGGCCAAAGAATGACATTCGAAACGTCTTGGTTATATGAGTGTTAAGTTTAAGTCGTAATTAATTCAACACAGAAATAAAGACCGATTTAATCTTCAAAGAAATATTAAGTAAATATATAGATTCTTCGATTCGTTTGTTCATTTGAAATAAATCTATATAAAAATGCCTAAAAACAGCCTTTCTACGTGTTCTCTGTAATAGCTACATATTTACCAATTGTACATTTAGCTAATAAATAATATATGTAACTAATTTAAAAACTGTACAGGAATTAATATGCAGTCATTACAGCAGTGGCGTAGCTAGGGTATTTGCTGCCTGGTGCGGCTTAGGACTTGATGCCCTTTAAAATGGTCAAAGTAATTTTGGATTTCGATCAGTAGAGTAGATATATAGTTTTTTATTGCTTCAAAACTATAATAACTATATATAAGTTATAATGGGGGTCCAAGATGGAAGGCTTGCCACGTGCAACTCGCAAAAGCGCACTGATAGGGCGTCCCCCCAAGGC
>JAAIXJ010000152.1:404134-491401 GCA_013403705.1 Heliconius hermathena | reverse complement strand
AGTCTCTTTACAGAGATCACTCAGCCTGCGTGCGAGTAGGAGCTGGCATGTCGCCCTGGTTTGACATCCGATCGGGTGTTAAACAAGGTTGCGCCATGTCAGCTTGGTTGTTCAATTTGTATTTGGATAGCTGTCTCAAAGGAGTGAAACAAAGTGATATGGGAGTGAAAGTAGGTGACCTGAATGTGAATTGCCTGCTGTACGCAGATGATGCAGTGCTTATTGCATCATCAGAATGCGAGTTGCAGGCATTGGTCACCACTCTGAAAGAAGCTTGTGAAAATAATGGTCTAAGCCTCTATGAGAATAAGACAAAGGTTCTGATTTTTGAAAGAGATGAACTAAGGACGGAATGGAAAATCAGTGTAAATGGTAAGATCTTAGAATAAGTGAATGAAGTGGTATATTTGGGAAGTATGTTCAGTAGAAATGGAAAATTCGTTACGATGGATGTGGAAAGGCGTATTGCTGCCGGTAACAAGGTTAACGGAGCCTTAGCTGCATTGATGAGACGGCGAAACGTCAACACAGCTGCGCGTTTGGCCGTACATAATGCAGTGTTGGTACCGACGCTGTTATACGGCAGCGAAACGTGGGTATTACAGAAGCAGAATGAAAGAAAGATGAATGCCGTGGAGATGCGATCTCTTCGTAGGATATGCGGAGTCAGCTTAGCTGATTGAATCCGCAATGAAGAGATACATACAGAATGGCAGATACTAGTGAGGATGTCACGGTGAGAATAAAGAAGACAGAAACAGAAATGCCCGGAGGGCATGTATAGGTTGATAACAGTGGACGAGGCGAAAAAGGTATGTAGAGACCGTAGCGTTTGGCGCTCCATTGTCTCTGACTACCCCACTAGGGAAAAACGTAAAGCTAAGTTAAGTTAAGTTATAACATTAGATTTTGGTAAAAAATATTGCAAAAATTTAAAACGGACATTACGCCATTATTTTTGACTAGCAAAGTCATTAATCACATTTTCAAAATCAATAATAGCGACTAGTTCATGGTCAATTGACATGATAGCGAGATTGTATTTTTCATTATTATTCTCTTATTTTTCTTGTACATTTCTTGATTCTTGATTGAAAAAAAATTAGAAGAATTGATAGTAGACCTTGATGCCCCTTTCCTTTTGATGCCCGGTGCGACTGCACCGCTCGCACCCCCCCAGCTACGCCACTGCATTACAGTTATTTTACAAAGAATATTATGAATCCTTCAAATCGATAATTTAACATTTAAGGTTGTTTCTGAAAAAGTAAAATAAATTATTCACTGACATCCGCACATTTACCAGAGTTTTAGAATTATGATGAGACGTACATTACATAGGTAAAAAGAACATAAAGTTACAAAAATATAAACGTGTAATAAATAATTACCTTTATGTATATTTTATAAATATCAAATATCAACAACAGTAGTATTTTTTAATTCAAAACAATCAAAAATTCTTATAGAAATTACGATAATGAAGTAAAAAAAACATATTAGAATATTACAGATTAAAGTAATAAAAAGTCATATTAGAAGTCATTATAATTGTCAATCAATTCTGTTTATTAAATCAATAATCATGTAGTTAAAGCGGGCGAAGCCGCAGGCGAGCCTCTAGTTTTTAATATTAACCAACGCCAGTATGTACTTTTAAAATTTTTTAATTTTATTATAGGGAGCAAATTGAAGGCTTCTGATGGGTCGCATCGTTCTTTAGTGTCTGCAGTTATGTGATACTAGCCTTTACTTGTTACTTTGCCCGCGCGTTAAATGAAAATAACTTAAGAGTTATTTATTGTTATTTTATATATATGTATGTAGCTTAAATGCGGAAGGTAACTTTAACCGCAGGTACGGTGGGATAAATCCAAACGATTTTAGATTGATACCTATATCAATTTAAACATACCTCTTAGGTTTAGCTACTAAACAAACTTTTGGATTTTATAATATTAGTATAAAACTTTAGAGTTTATTATTTTTTTACAGTCCTCAACAAATAGTAGATTGTAGTTCCAAAGATGGCAATTTGGGATGTGACGGAGGATCATTGCAAGCAGCCATGAGATATGCGGCCCGAGACGGCCTGATGAAGGAAACCTACTACCCTTATATTGGCAAAGTTGGTTAACTTATTATTTTAATTTAGTATGAAATACAATTATTATGATTATTATAATTTAGTTTCACGCTGTATCCCACACATAGCGAGTAGGCCTAGGGAAGTTGGGAACCTAGTGTTAAGACACTCCGTTCCCTTTCCCCACTAGCCGAATTCTGGAGATATTGCGTGTTGAGTAGCGAAGCACCGTGCTTTGCGTCGTTACCAGAGCAGAGAAAAGAAAATATGAAATATTTCAATTGTTTTCGAGTTTTTCTTATTTTTATTTAGATTTTTTTATTTCAATTCGAGAATAGGCAATCGAATCCAGAACCTATCGCGTTTATAGTTACATTCTTGAACCTCTGCGCCACGACTAGCTTCTAAATTGTACTATTGAATTAACACTAAGAAAGTAACATTCGGAGACACAGACATACAATATAACAAGACAAAGCGCGGCGTTTAATTCTCTCTGTCTAAAAAAAGAACGACTAAGAAATCTAAGCATGAAGAAAAATTATGCGATAGCTTCTTTTGTCCTCAAAATATATTTTTTTCGAAAATCTGTTAGATGGATCGCGGCGTTAAGTTCTGCCTTCCCGTTTCCGGATTCTTAATTGCATCTTTCTTATACCTAATTTAGTTATATAGTCATTTTTTCTATAATAAACATAAAAATACCGATTTTTTTACTAAAATTCCATTTATTTAGAAAGGACAGTGCCATTACAATACAATAACAATACGAGCTAAGGCCAGACGTTGGGCAACATTGCCTTCAGGAGACGAAGACGCTATAGAACGAGCTTTAGCCACCATAGGACCTTTGGCGGTGGCTGTTAACGCATCGCCGTTTACTTTTCAACTGTACAGGTATTTTATATCTTTATCTTAAGGTAGAGTAGACGGAGGAAACCTAGTCTTAAGACTCTCCGTTTCCCACGCAGCACCCAAATTTCAAGATATTGTGTATCGAGTGGTGAAACTCAACGCCGTGCTTTGTCTTATTACTAGAGCTTGAAAATGAAAATAATTCATTTCCCCAAGTGAGAATCAAACGTATAACCACCATGGTTTCAAAATATGTATACGAGTATTATTGTATGTTTATTTATAAGAAGATGTAGTAATTTATTTTTAACCTACTTCTGTAAGAAAAGGAGTTTATGTATTTTATAAAATTCATAGTAGTAAACTAAATTAATTTAGTAAGCTTAAATTTACTTGCCTGTTTGGCTTTGTCCCTTCAGTCAATACGAAATGTCTCGAGCTCTTTCTATATATAGGTATGTATATATAAAGTTTAAAAAACTACATTTCTTCACAGAAGTGGTATTTACGACGATCCATTTTGCGTGCCATGGAATTTAAACCACGCGATGTTGCTTGTCGGTTACACTCCTGAGTACTGGATTTTACTGAACTGGTGGGGGAAGCAGTGGGGCGAAGATGGGTACATGAGGTAAGAACACTATGTTTTTTCTATCTCCATGTTGTAGTACATAGAAGGATAGACAGAGAGAACCTAGTGTTAAGATACTCCGTTCCCCACTTTACTTCATTTCTTCTTTCTTCCTTTTACATTATTTTTGCGTTTTTGGAGGAACTAAACGCCGGGATTAGCCTTCTTACCAGAGGGAGGTGATGAAAATATTAAATATTTCGTTCTCCCGAGTGGGTATCGAACCCGGAACCGTCGCGTTTACAGTCTAAAGCATTAATTATATAGTTAATGGTCTCTTGCACACGGTAGACAGAGAAAGAGAGAACCTAGTGACAAAACGCTTTCCATCAGAATTCGAGACACTCCGTATAAAGTGGTGTAATTCAACGCCGCATTTTGTCCTTCCAGTTGCATAGTATTTATATTTAACACTTTAATATTTTCTATCGTGTACAGTGGATAAAACGAACTCAATTTTAAATACTTCATATTTATAAAAATATGAAGTATTTTAAAATTGAGATATAAAATTATGAACGGATATAGCTAAAATTCAGGTAATATAGAATTACATTTCATTTCAGAATTCGAAGAGGCTTCAACATATGCGGTGTCGCTAACATGGCCACTTATGTAGAATTATAAAAGTATATAGTCCGTTCGTATACGTAAGTGTAAAAAAAGAAAAAACGGCGGAAACTGGGGAACAGAGTATCTTAACATTTGGTTCCCAGGGTCACTTTGCAATACAGCGTGAAGCTGGAAAAAAATGAGAAAAAAAATCGGTATTAACTCAAACGGGACATAAGAGTCATCTCTTATCTCATAATGTTCACTCTCATAGAGTGAACATTATGAGGACGCAATGTCCGTTGCAGAAGAATAAATATCATTTTTTTTATTTATCTGTAATTATAAACTTTAATTTCAAAAGTTTTTTTTCTGGCTCTACTTATAGTGATCACTTACAAAAATGCAAAGCCTAGCTTAAACCTCGCGGACTATAATTAAGTTATAAATGAAATTAAATTATATAAGAAGTCCAAAAAATAATTATATATAAGTTAATAGAGAGAGAAAGAAGGCATTGAGCTCTACGATTCAACACAAGAATATTAGGTTCCTTCTGCCTATACATGGGACAGTGTGAAGTTAACTAAAAGTATAAAGTTAATAGCATATTATTTTTGGAAGATAATATAATTTTAAAAAACGAGTGCATGTGTAACCGTAAGAAAACATGTTAGAAACTGCAAAGAGTATTAAAAAGTAAGCGTAACTAGCAAAAGAAGAAGGTGTTTGGAGCTTAGTTATGTATAATATGAATAAATAATTATTTTAAAATTAATATATGTTTAATTTTTTTATCTTTATAATATCCTATTCGTACTATGCAATATATATATATATATATATATNATATACAACTATTCATTTTCCATAACGACTGTTCCATTCGGGGGAATTAATCATTTTAATTTCCACGCTTGGTAACAAGACAAAGCCGTGTTGAATTTCACCACACAACACGCAACGTCCCGGAAATTTGGCAGAAAATGGGGAACAGAGTGTTTGTTATGCGTGAAAAAGCGTGTAACTGTTTTCCTGCATAACAATGTAATACCCGAATATGAATGACTATATAATATGAGAAGCGTGTTAAGTCGTATTTTGTTATTTACAGAGAAAACGAGAATTATTCATTTCTCTGAGTGGTAAATACTCCATAGTTACATATGTACGTAAATAATGCTATATAAATTACATATGTACGTAAATATTTATATTTAACAAATTTATATCATTAATTGAACAATACTTTAAAAATAATTTTCTATATTACCTACGTGTGGTTATGGCCTGTAACAACATTTTGACCGGCATACTAGAAAAAAACTTAAGCTTAAAAACTAAATTATTATATATCTAAATAATTGTACATTCCATCTACTCTACGGTAGAGTATCTTTATTTACATTATAAATAAACATATTTTTGGAATTTTCTTCCTTAAATAATAAACGAACACGAGTGTCAGAATGAGCGTATCGCGGAGTGTTAAAACTGTGACGCAGCTAAAACGTATTCCGCGAATCTAAAGTGACAAGTTGAGCCCACAAAGGATAGCGCTTGTGTTTTGTTTTACTCGAAAATGAGACTGCTATTTTTAACCGACTTCAATAAGGTGGAAGTTTTTGTATATAGAAATAAAATAAATCAGCTTCACGCTGTATCCCGCACACAGCAGGGTAGGCAGAGGGAACCCAGTGTTAAGACACTCCATTCCTCACTTTCTGCCGAATTCTAGAGGCATTGCGTGTTAAATGGTAGAACTCAACGCCGCGCTTTGCCTCGCTATCAGAGCGAAGAAATGGAAATATAAATTTAAGTAAATATTTCATCTCCTCGAGTGGAGATCGAACCCAAAACTCAGTCAGGTTTTACAGTCACACTTTGCGCCGCGACTGGCCTATATAAAAGATACAAATACATACGAGTAAAAAATATCTAGGTTTAAGACACTATGTATACTCTCACCTTCCGCCCAATTTTCGAGACATTGTTTTTATACGTCTCACTTTTCTAATTCATACACCCGTGTGGGAATCGAACCCAAGGCAGACGTGAGTGCAGGCAACAATGAAAAATAATTTATTAATAAATAATCTACATTTAAAGATTGTGGATTCAAATCTTTGTCCACGATATTTATTTTACGGTAAAAGTGGTCCTTTTGTCCTATCATGCGAAATGCGTGATAATAAGCCAAGTCACCTAAATCTATGCCGACGTAATCTCAGTAAATTAGATACTAACTGTACAATTAAATTACATTAAGAAATTTATTTACTTTTTAATTGCTCTTGATTTCTTTAGAAGATATAGGTAACTTTATGTTACTTGCTTTTAATTTTATTTTTGGTATCACTTACTTGTTTTTAACTGTAATTATATAAGTAGGTAGTGACTACAAACAATTATTGTAAAGACAACATTCGGCAGGATAGGTACCACCGAAGGTAAACGTGAGGGTCGTGAGTTCAATTCCCACTCCAAAGGGTGAATTATTTGCATTTCTCCGCTCTAGTACAGGGCGGCATAAAGTTGTGTAACTTAACACGGTAATATTTGGAAAATTAGGCTTAAAGTGGAGAATCATGTACCTATTCTAATTGATATATACATATGCGGGATCCAGCGTGAAATTAATAAAAAAGAACAACTTTAAAAGTTTTACCACATGATTTCTTACTGAGTTTTTAATTTTACTTTGTTTCCACACACCACTTATATTTTAAAATTAGACGATAATCCATAAACACTGTGCTTTTGTAATTTATAAAACCCCTTGTTAAAACGTCACTAGTGAAACCTAAATTCAATATTATTGCCTTAAATCAGACATGCTTGACAAAGATTTAAAATTAAATTGTATTGAGTTATGACCTAATGTTGTTTAGTAGCCAGTAAATTATATTTAAAATGTTTGAAAATTCATTATAATAGGCTCATTATACGATAATCGTTATTTGATATTGAGTATTGATTATTTTAGTTTTAGTTTATTGAGTACTTGTAGTACACAAATTATTATTTAATATTTTCATCTCCTCGTTGGAGGCAAAGCGCGGCGTTGAGTTCAGCTATTTGAGAAACAATGCTTCGAGAATTCAGCGTAAAGTGGGGAATGGAAGTATCTTAATAGGAAAAGCTTGTCTTAACACTAGATTCCCAGGTTCCCTCTCGTAATCTGCTGTACTTACAAAGTTGCGTGTAGTTAAAAAAAAATGAAAACCGTTAAAGTAAAAAAGTCAAGATTCCATAACAGCCTACTTTCCTAAACACAAAGCTATTCGTATATAAAAAGCAAGTAAATACATCCTGTTTTTGCTAGCACCTGAGCTGTCAAGTCCGGACACGTGATAAATGGTCTACAAAAAAAATAACATTAGTTATTCTCTCCCACCTGTCTTTGTGGAATAAGGATGCCTAATATTGTTATGTAATGTGAAATACTTAAATAATATATGTTTTTCGGCTTGTTTATTTAATGAATATATATTTTTTGTTATTTCGTAGAATATTTTCAACTTCTATACAAAACTAACGTATACTTACATAGTTAGCAAATGACAATATCTAAGAGTTGTGACACACGACACAGTCTAAGTGGCTGTGGTAACTAATTTGACCCCAAGTCCAGTGGGTTATGTCGGACGATCCACGTAATAAGTCTTCTTTGATAAACCGACTGACCCCACACAAAATATTTTTTTCAATTTAAATAAGTATTTCCTGAGATAAATGCGTTCAACCATACAAACTCATCAGCTTTGTAATATTTCTACATATCATTTCACATTTCTTTCTCTATTTAATCTTTTTACAGCTTCAAGCTGTATCCCAGATATAGCAGGATAGGCAGAAGGAGCCTAGTGTTAAGACAATCCGCTACCCACGCCGAATTCTCGAGGCATTGCGTGTTCAGTAACGCAACTTATCGCCGTGCTATGCCTTATTACCAGAGCGATGAAATGAATTATCGTAGCATTTACAGTCTTTGTGACCCTGTACCACGACGGCCCGCACTACCGTTATATACGAGTATGCAATAATTTTATTATAATATTTGTGTAGATTGAGGCCTTCCGAAGGGAAACGCGAAGCGCGGTGTTGAGTTCCGCCACTCAACCTGCAATGGCTCAAATATTCCGCGAAGAATGCCGCTCTACCTACCCAGCTGTGTACAGGATGTGAAGCTAAAAGAATAGTGTAGAAGTAAAGGTAATTCTGATAAGTGCGGTGTTCAGTTTCGGCACTCAATATGTAATCATGTATTCGAGAATAAAGTTTAGACCAATGTATCTTGATATACATTATCTCACGTAGAACAGCAGGTGTTCAAAATAAAGTGTAAAGATGAAAAAAAAAATATCCAACTCAGCCAGACAAACGGCAAGTCCGATCACATCAATTAGCGAATTAGACTGTTATTTATATAATTAGTGATATCTGAATAACATACAAAATATCTAATTTCATACAATCGCGTATATACTTATATATGTACTAGTATGTACATACTAGTATCTGATTGATAACGCTTTATAATAATAATTATAATAAAAAGTTTTTATTTATTGTTTTAAGTTTTTTTAGAATACAGTTGTAATAATAAACACATAAATATTGTTAGAAATCGGAAGCGGTTAACTTTTAAAAAAAAAAAACACGATCACACTCATCGCCTACATGTTTCTAAACTATTTGGTAAGAAGTACTACGTAATTGCAATAAGTGATATCACTTTATAACAATACTTCACACGAGTTTCCTTCCAATAAGAGCAACTGCCCCCGATTGACACAATTCCACTGCTTTTATAATCTTTTTCTCTTACATCTAACCTCTTATTTTTAACATTTTTAAAGTGTTATTCCACACTTGAGAAAGAAAAATACCTATTTAGAAAACGTATAAATTTAATAAAATAGCATTCTCTCTTGCCAGACGATAATTCTTAGTAATTATCTTTGGGTAGCGGAAATTTGTAAAAATATCCCTACAGAGATGCTAACAACATAAATAAGTAGTAGTATAATAAATAACAAGCGTATAAAAATTTCAACGTAGCTTGATGACAACATATGGCTTAGTGGTCAGAGCGTCTGGTCAGTTTCTAGAAGGCGCGGGTTCGAGTCCCGCTACATTCAAATTTTTATACGTTTTCTAAATAAGTGTCTACCCTCTTTTATATGAGTTCGCTAACAATATATTAATATTTTTAAGAGTTTAGTATCCAGGGGCATCCTCCCCCAGTCCGGATAGAGAAGGATGTCTGACTGAGTGTAGCACTATAAGGGTTACGTAACTTTTAAGGAAAAAAGGAACCCTTATAAAATCACTTTGTTGTCCGTCTGTCTGTCTCTCTGATTGTCAAGAGCCTTTATCTCAGGAACGCTTGGAGAGATCGAGTTCAAATTCAAACCAAACACTGAAGTCTTCGGTCCTTTGAGCTCCTGAAAAAATCATGTTACTACATTTAGTTTCGACACCGAACGAATCAAAATTAATAGAGTTTAGGGTTCGGGTTTAGGGTGAAACATGGCAGCTAGCATCTACAAGTAGTATTAATTTAGGAAAAAATCAGAAAATTATACATTTGTGGTATTTTTTTTATTTATTTATTTAGATCCACCAATGGTAATTACATTAAATCATACAGTAACAGTCACTTAAATTTAAATTGTTATAGCTAAATGCATTACCTTTTAAGGTGAATACTACATGCAATAATATAGACTATATAACCATGTATCTAATTATTTTACACAATAAAATAAATAATACATGTTAAAAAAAAATTTAAAAGAACCGATTATAAAAATTCAATTAATCGACTACAGAGTGATAAATATATAATAATAATGTAGAAATTTAAATGTTTAATAAAATTAACCTAAATAAAAAAAAATCAAACACATCAGTGAATTAGAATAAAATATATTAAATACATTCCGTCGCGTTTCGGCAATACTTAAACAAAGAGTCACCCAAAGGATACAAAGCTTTCTTTTCGTTAACAATTTTGCAAAATCGAGACATAGGGGAATTATTGCCCAAAATAGACCTCCGACAAGGAACTTCGAGAAGATTAGATTGTTTGCGAGAATATCTAGGAACTTTAAAATAAAAATTTTGTACTAGAGATGGTTTGTCGGGTTGTCGTACATGCTTTTGAAAAATTCTTGATTCGCATTTCTTATATAAAACTATTATATAAGAAAAGCGAATCAAGAGTTTTTCTCCTATTTTCCAAGCTACTTAAATTAAAGTACGCAAGCCTATCCGTATAGGTTTTAAGTGATCTCAATTTTCCACACGAAAAGGTGAAGTGGTGTGGAAAGCGCTTTTGTAGCCTTTCGATTCTGAGACAGTGAGAAGCGTAATGGGTTTCCATACAACACTGGCGTACTCCAATACACTTACTACTAAGCTTTTTTATAATATCACCTTCCTGCGATTTTTTTAAAAAATTTTTGAGCTGCGCATTACAAATCCCAACATTCTACTCTAGCATGATATTTTCTAGGTACAAATGTCAGCTCTTTGTCGAATATGACACCTAAGTCCCTAATTGTATCCAATGTACTAATAGAGGAGCCATCAATATAATATTTAGTTGTTATATTTAGTTTCTTTCTTGTAAAAGTAATTTGAAAGCATTTTTTTACATAATAGCCTTAAACAGAGGCCAAAATTATTAAAGGTATTAAAGCCGCTGGTTTAAGTGAGGTATCAGATGAAAGGGACTACTAATTTTTGTACGGAACTCTCAGTGGGCGGGCCCGACTCGCGCTTGGTTTTGAATATTATCGACATCGACATCTGTTTGCACTAATTCGGCAAAGACCTCCTCCAATTTCTTCAAAGCACCCCTTACTAGTCTGGTTCATGTTTTGCCGGCTATGGTTTTATATTGTCTTCTAATCATTTAAATTGGCAGCCTCGGTTTCTTTGTTTATCCTTAGGATAGTAACTGGTGACGACTTGCTCCACTTTACCTGTCCTCGAATGATATAGATTGATAGCGCGTATGTTGTTATAAATGTAATAAGTTTTTTTTTTTTTATGAAAAAATTATAGAAAACATTTTTTTTTAATTTCATAATGTGGTGATTGCTTTCTAAATCACATTATTTTATTATTAAATATAAATTTTCAGTAGAATATTGTTATTAGTATCAAAAAACTCAAAGTGACAGATAATTTTAAAAGCTCCATCATAAAATAAAACAACATAAAATTATTTAAAGTTTATTGACTAAATATTATACTCTTGATCTATAGGAATAGGTTTAGGAATATAAACAACATATAAAATTATATATATGACAACAATAATAATCATATAAAAACTGTTAATAATACTAGCAAAGTCTGTCCATGTTTGTTTGTCCGTTTGATTTGGTTCCGAAGGTAGTTTTTCTGCTACTCGCCACTTTGGGATAATGATGAATCTTAAAGAACTTTTCAGTGCATAATTATTGGTTAACTTAACCCATTCGTAGCATTTCCAGGTTCGCTTTGTAAGAGAATTTAAAATAATAGTCAAAAATATTGAAAATAATATTATAAAGAGCGATGATCTCGTATAGATTAGAACGTTTGGCAAATCAGCGCCATAATGTGGAATATTTTCGCTTATATTACTTAAAGCCATGAAATGTCCGAATACACTGAAAGTTAATAGACCCAATCGGTTAATGTCTCTTACATCTAAAAATATTGAGGATATGGTCATAAAAGTTACTATAATCAATGGTATCACAATTATAGCTGCAATGTCTTGTGCTTGCCTTTCTACTACAAATTTTAAATACAATTTAGGTTCACATGTAGTATTTTCTCCAACTGAGTAATCCATGATATCCCAACCGGCACCATACTCGGCTCCTAGTGATGAAATCCCGCGGGTTCCATTGAATGTGAACGTTACTCTCTCTCTAATTTCTTTCCTGATGCCAAAATTAAAAGTACAAATTTGGAAGTCATATGGCCAATCAATCAATTTGGCTGAACACCCCGTCTCGTGGATCACCTTCACCACACACATTACATATCCTCTATTTGTAATTTGGCAGTAACTGTAATGATAAAAATCATGCGAATGGAACATATCTCCCAAATTCTCCAGATATCCTAAAGGGCTCCAAATAATGAAACTATGCAGAATAGTTTTATCTACTCCTCCATAGTCGTCTGGTTTCCACTTAAGCCTTGGATCCTCCCATTGGAAAAACAACCAGCTGTCGATGTTAAAAGTTGTTTCACTTCTGAAGAACTTGAAATTTTTCAGATTAAACTTAACAGCGACGACTGTGTTGTTTTTATTTGGAGGTTCTGTATCATTATAGTCGGCAAGTAAATCCTTTTGAAGCTGAATTTCGTATTCTGTATCGCTAGGTCCTGTATTTAGAACACAATCAGGAAAACATTCTTTAATAAAAAATAGAACGAAGATTGTATATAGTAACATGTTTGTATCAAGACTGCAAGAATTGTTGAAAATTGTATATGAAATGAAAACGCCCACTGTAATTAAAGTATAACGTGTTGTAATACTTGCCATATGGTCGATGACATTGAGATATTAATATGACACAGCTATATGTACTGTTATATTTTTGTTGGTTTTCTTTCTTAATTTATATATATTTTTTTTTATTATTTATCTTCGTCGATGCTAACGTACTGTAGTCGTCCACCGTGTCCAATGATAAAATAATGACATATCTATATTTAAATTATTTCATTGAATTAATTCGATGAAGGCTTTTGAGATTCATTAAGACAGCGTTTGCTCACTTTTCGAGATATTGGATGTTGAGTACGGCGACTCAAATTTGTACGTTTGTACACAGACGTTAAAAAAAAGTATTTACAATTCGTAGATATTGGGGGTTGAATAGCAGAATTCAAAACAATTTATTCCTCAGAATGGGAATTAAACACAATTGTCGGGATTACAGTCAGAAGTTAAAAAAACATATTTATAATTTTAGATCGTGCATCACAAGCATCGGTGGTTCAGTGGTAGAATGCTCGCCTGCCACGCGGGCGGCCCGGGTTCGATTCCCGGCCGATGCAACTTTTTTGATTCATACTATACTATATGCTACTAATTACTAAAGATTATATTTTTAGAAAATTGTTATATATTTTTTTACGAAAGAAATAGTAGTTTATGAGGTTAGTGAAAAAAAAATAAAAAAAAAAACAGATTTTTTCCATTAATCTTTTAGTTAACTGTTTCCTAATTTTTATATTTTACTAGTATGTATTCCTATTCGCGGTGTCGTCCGCGTTGTCTACGGCTTTTTTGTTATTTTTTTTGGGTACGAAGTGTCTGAACAAAACGTTTTACCTTATAATTACATTCGTTCATTCATAATATACCAGCTTTTACTCGTGGAGCCACATGCCACAGCCTGCATAGTCAAATAGAAAAAGAAACCCAAGAGTTTTGTACGCCATATGACATATTTTGAATGCCCAGTAATTTTGACCGCAGATACAGTTTGTTATATCAAATCAAATCAGCTTCACGCTGTATCCCGCACACAGCAGGGTAGGCAGAAGGAACCTAGAGGGAGGCATTGCGTGTTGAGTTGCGCCACGACTCTTTTCAACGTCTTTGTTATATCAAAACTATATTTTTACTAATATACCCTATCAATCCTCGATATATAGACTATCCAACACAAAAAAAATCATGAAGTAACTCCTGAAATTAGCGTTTAAACATTTGCCATTTAAATAACCATTAATTTGATATATATACATACATACATTATTATAATAGTTGCACTAATGTGATTTACCTACTTTATGAGCTTATTTTGACATTTTCTTTTGTTTATTTCATTTTATTTTTGTTGATTTCCGTTTTATTTTTGAAAATCTCTGTAGATATAAAGAAGAGAGCGGAAATACGCATTACTAAATTCTTTTTTATTTTCTTCAGCAGTTTCCAGTACAAAAACGTGAAATAAAATGTCTCGGCAATTTAAAAATGAAAGGAATGTTTTTATTACATCGTTATGAGTTATAAATGTGGCGGTTTTCCTTTATAATTACTAGCTTTAGCATTATTGTTGTTTTATTGCTACTACAGTAGCTTACTTGTGTAGGTGCTTATAAGATATTGGGTTCGAATTCGATTAAAAATTTCAGCTTTTTTTCTAAGGTTTTTTTATCCACTTGGAAGTTGTCTATTTGTAAGTAATTAAAATTATATTTTGTTATTATTTTTTTTCGTATTGTAAGTTAATAATAGTTTTATTCAGCAAAGCGTTATGGCAGGACGCGGTTGGGTCCCTGCCCTGGGCGCCGTTCGTTAACCGCTTGTGCCATAGAATTGTAGGATTTTTAAACAAGCTCCAAGATCTATATCCCGCACACAGCATGGAAGGCAGGGGGAACCTACTGTTAAGACACTCCGTTCCCCGTTCTCTTTCCCGTTCGCTCCATTCCGCTGAATTTTTCGAGGTATTGCCTGTTGTGTGGCGGAACTCAACTCCGGTTTTTTTGCCTTAGTGCCAAAGCGAAGAAATAAAAGTATGAATGAATAATAATTTTTTCCCAGAGCGATAGTGGGAATCGCACCTACAACCATCGGCTTACAGTCACACCATTGTGCCCCTGCGCCACGACAGCCCCAAATAAATTTCGAATTAATAAAAAAAAAATTAAATAACCTTATCGGTCAATTTTTTTATTTTAAATTTCATAAGCCTGTCTTCACTGATATTTTTTTATGTTAAACATAGCCCCCATTATTCCACTACTGTAATATTAAAGATTAACCATTATATATTGAAAAAAAAATATATGTTAAAGATTGAAGGTTGAAGGTTGATGATTGATAATTGAGAGTTTGAGGGTTGAGGGTTGTGAGTACTGAAGACTGACGCTTTTCGCTGTTCGGTGATCGCTGATCGGTAATCGCTGATTGCTGATTACACAATACGGATCTGGGGTTATCAATTCAATTCTCAATATTCTTTTTTTGCCCTGCTGTTACAAAAATAAAGTGTAAAAGGTTTTGTTGACAGAATAGAATATTAACTAATGTTTATTGCAGATATAAACCTATAGTTTTATCTACGATATTATACGATACTATAGTTTGTTGTCAGTTTCTTCCAATTAATACATATTTCTTTGAATAAACAATTATTTAATCCTATAATTATCTCTATTTGTCTTCTTCATTCCTTCGTTCGAGTTGCAATAAATTGACATTGTAAAAGTCTCATCCAGGTTGGATGTGGTGCCATAACCGGTGGGTACTAGATGTTATTTTTTCAACAAATTAAAATATATCAATTATAATATATCAATTATAATATAAATGTACATCATTGTTTGACAGTCCATTTATCGCAGAATTAAAAATAATGTAATCCAGCCTATATTACATTTTTTTAAATATATTATTTGGTTGAACAACGGAACTCTGTCACTTAAATTACAAGTCATGTCATCCACAGAGGGAACCAGGGAACCTAGTGTCAGGACATTACGTTCCCTTTAAAATATTTAATTTTTAGGCCATATGTGGCAGATAGAGTATTTTTTATAATTTTTGTGTGAAATTAATAAAATTAAAATTTCTTAAATCTTAAACATCTTCGAATCAACATAAAAACACATTAACAAGATAAACAAAGCTTCCTCAGAATACAGAATCCATAAAGGAATTTTATGGCATCCCCAGCAATTTTATTTCATTTTAGATACGTATAATTTTATAGCCGGAACAATATAAATATTTATATTTGATTTTTGATGTCACAATTGTTTGCATAATAAGACATATTAAAATAAAATCAATGCTGTATCCCGCATAAAGCAAGGTAGGTTAAAGATATTCCGTTTGATTTTAAAGATATTGCGTGTTGAATGGAGGGACTCAACGCCGCGATCTGTCTCGTTGCCAAAACAAAGAAATGAAAATAGCCCATTGAGCGAGTGGAAATCGCTATCTCAATGCTGTGCCGCTGCGCCGCGATGGTTTTTATGGAATTAAGTGAGGGTGATAGTAAAAATTAAAAGAAATATATAAATCTTTTGAAATGTTTTTGTATAAATGTCAACATATAATAAAAATTCTGCCATTAATTAATAAATATTTTATAAAAAACACATTTTGTTCGAAAATAATTATTTCAATGAAGGTGTATTGATTTCACCAATAAGCGCTATTTTGTAATTAAGTACAAAACGTAGCCTAAATAAAAAAAGACCTTTGCATCGGCCGGGAATCGAACCCGGGCCGCCCGCGTGGCAGGCGAGCATTCTACCACTGAACCACCGATGCTTGTACGTGTTGAGCTAAACAAAGTGTAGTATTTTTTAATTTAAAGCAACTTTTATTTAGTCAATTGTGACAAATTTAGTGCTTATTGTGACAAATATAGTTTATTCAACAAATATTGTAAAGTAAATACGAGGTCAGCATTTAACGCTGTAATAATAAATATGTACGTAAATACCTACAAAAAAGTAAAACGAAAAAGTGCCTTTACCTCATTTTGACATAATATATTTTCTTTTCGTCCAATTTTTCGCATACGCAACATACCAAAAATTGGGAATGAATGTAGTATTGCTAATTGGGTACCATTACGAATTGATGCAATTTGAAATATTGCAAGAGACGCAAATTGTCTTTCCGCGTACATTGACACATTTTTTTTAAAATACAAGTGCTGCATTAGTTACTTTAGTATATGAACGGATAACATAACGCTTCTATTTTATTTTTATTTTCTTTTCAGAAGTCCTGCTTCTTGTTCGATATTGGGCTATTCTGCATAAATGCCTCGGTGGAAAGTGAAGAACGGAGTGTCTCAACACGAGGTTCCCTCTGCCTACCCTGCCGTGGGATAAAGCGTGAAGCTGATAAAAGCTAATGCTTTTTTTAGCTTCAGGCTGTCTTCAACACAGCAGGGCAGGGCAGGCAGAGTAACATGGGAACCTACCATAAAGAAACTTCGTTTCCATTAAGTCACTTCTGTTCTCCAATTTTGCCGAATTCCCCAAATATTGTGTTTGTGCTTCGTTTCCAAAGCGAGAAAAATAATAATTATAATAATATCTCGACTAGACATCGAACCCACAACCATCACACTTACAGTCAGACGCCTCAAAATATACACAATATTTTAAAACTAAATCCAAAATTGTAATCTTAAATCAATTTCACATAAAAATGTCTGTTTTGAATAAGCGGCAAGCTTCTATCCAGGAACAAAACAGTCCCCCGGCACGTCCCGATTATAGTAGACGTCCATACTGAAAAGACCCTTGGGTATATACTATATACTGTATCGTCTTTGTATTCATTTGATAACTTTACTACAGCAACTAACGTATTTTCTGAATGATATGCTTTAGAAACTTTTGTGAGGCCAGGCGTGGCGCAGTGGCACAAGTGACACAACAACAGTTAGGAGTTCGATTCTCACTCGGGAGAATAAAATATTTTGTAACAAAGTTTTTTGTCGCTCCGGAAATGAGGAAAAGCGCAGTGTTGAGTTTCGCCTCTCCACACGCAATTCACCGGAACGAGGAGAGCGAAAGTGTCTTAATGGGAACGTAGAGTATGAACACTAGGTGTATCCCTAGGTGTTCCCTCTGTGTACGAGATACAGCGTAAATCTTTTTTCTTACTCAACTATGCAGGATAAGCTGCAAAAAAAAAATGTTACAATCACGTGTCCAAATTTGCCCATATGTTGTGGTTAAGCTACATGTCTTCAGAGTTTATAAACCATCATCCAATGAATGCCATTAATTTTATGCAAATTTGACCTATGCCTAATATTTTTTTTAAGTTCAGAAGTAGATTGTTTGTTTCTTTATGTTTGGTTTGTTTGGTAGTGTAAACTTATTGGTAAGTATTATAGTTTAAAATGTAAAAAAATGCTTTTTTAAATTTTTGGTCCCTTCTATGATTTCAGGCAAAGTTAAGACTGAAAATTGTCTTGTTTCGTTATTTTCGTCGGTAAAATAAATAATTATAAGCTAAATACATGTATATAACATTGTTAATTTATTATCCTTTAAGTCACTTAAAAAAAAATGCCTAAAATCAATACCGATTTTTTAATTTACTGTCCCTTAAATCACTTTAAAAATAAATGCCTAAAACTAATAGCGGTCCATGAGACCTCGTGGTCATGAATATTTTATAATATTTGAATGTCCACAGTTAAAGGTTAAAATTATTTATAATTTAAAAAAAATATTTTTGTAGTATTTTCTTTTTATGTTTATTTTCTTTTACTTTATTGCTTTCTATTGTATTTAAAATGGGGTCAGTAAAATAATAATTTTAATCATTAAATATTATAGGGAGAGAAGATAGATCTTTATTATAAAGCGTAAAAGTTTCTGTGCGCATACACCCAACCCCGGTAAGTATTATTAGGTAATATAGATCGTAAGTGGTGGTTACTTTGGCAATTATTAGGTAACTAAGATGCAAATAATAGTACCTAACTTTGGTTAACAAATAAAGTATTTTTTTTAAATACTTTTTTGATAATAATATTAGAAATGACGTTGTCCATTGCCAGACATTTAGCATGATTTTAACACCCTGCCAGACAGACACACTCCCAAATCCTATAAGCTATAGCGCCTACAAACATATTAGGGGCAAATAATATTTTTTACACATTAGTTAATTAAAATTGTACATTGTTCTTGTCTGTTACATTTAATTCGAAATTTTTAAGCACCAAATTCGCTATTTTAAACTTCAAATTTCTCTATTTACAAACTATATCTGCTTTTCTGAAGTGTATGCTTTTGAAGTTTTAATTTGCATTTTCCTCTTCACGTTAAAGTTAATACATTAAAAATTCCATTTCAATAAAATTTATTAATTTCTACGAATGGAAGTTGAACTTAAACTTACCGCGCTTATATATAAACACGTTGTCTATTGGTCACTGCGCCAATAAAATGACGTAATTTAGAATATATTACGTACAGGCATCGGTGGTTCAGTGGTAGAATGCTCGCCTGCCACGCGGGCGGCCCGGGTTCGATTCCCGGGCGATGCAACGCTTATAATACATTTAGTTTTTTATTAATATTGTGATTATAGCTTGAAAATATTTTGTGATTTATAATGTTTTCGTTAAAATTTAACTTAAATCAAAATTTACTCGTTTGGCAGTTTCAATTAGCATTTAATTTTGTTTTACAACAACGTCAAAGTTTAAATTCAACTGCTATTTTGGTTCAAGTATTAACATGAACTAACCTAAACAGTCAGCTATAACTGTACGTAGATTTGTTTTGTTAAATAATTATGTTAACAAATTAATTTGCCAAACGATAAAAAGAGATAAAATAAAAATAAGTAAGGATATTTGAAGGAAAAAATGTGTGGAATTAAGATCATGTGAATTTCATGCAGGATGACTGACTCCCGCTGTATAATAGAAAAGAAAAACTGTTGAGATTCTTAGAGACATAAATATTTGCGTTAAGAAAGTAATAATTTAAATTTCAAATAAAAAATAAAATACAACAAGAAATCGTAATATAAATATTAAAAAAAATGTTTAGAAAGTGTACCTATAACATTTTTAACTTATAAAAAAGTAATATTTAAACGACTATGCAAAACACGGCGTTCATGCAAACATGGGTTCTAAATTGGCAGAAAATGGAGACCCGACAGACCTGCCTTTACTTTACCCATGTCTATCAATATACAAAATCTTAATAATAGAAACCGGTTAAGTGCGAATCGACGTGCGGAACGAAGCACAGAAACCAATTTCAAGATTGTAGGTCAGTCAGCAGGTAAAAGTAAGTGCAACTAGCTTAAGTAGACAAACATAAGTATGCATTCATTTTGTATGTAATGAACTTTGATATAAAATGTATACAATGTTTTTTTTTCTATAAACTTTTACTTTACGTTACAAATGTTATCTATGCTATTAGACGTTGCTTCGTACCAAATCTCTAGATTTTGAGTTCACGGGAAGTACCCTCGAAGGCTTTGATTCCCTTGCAAGTTTCGAAAATTTGTGGCACAAACGGTTGTATCTTTTGATTACGTTGATCTAAAAGTTTGTTTTTTTCACAGCTCCAAGGGACAGTAGAATTAAATATCTGATATAAATTTAGCTTGATATCTCCACAGGTTCCTGAGAAAAAGAGTCTTGGCAAACGGACGGACGAATAACAAAGTAATCATATAAGGGTTCCATTTTTTCCTTTTGTGCTAAAAATGGAAAAAAATAATGATAAATACAGCTTTTGAATTGGAAAATACTAATGTTAGCTTACTAACAAAGGACTTCGAGTACAACAAACCTCGACTACCTATATAACTTCAAAATAAAACACAAGCTACAATTTAAAAATTAAACATAAGAAAGAAACTTTCCTACAATAAGCTTCACAAAGCGCACGTTCAAATATTTCTCCGCCTGGTCCTCTATTCGGGTAACAAAGCGAGTAATTGAAAAGGGGGTGTATCAAATTTTCATAAACGTGTGTGGATGAGGGTATGATTTAATATTTATTGTGCCTTTCCTGCCAAGATAATAGCGTTTTGCGGCTTAGTTTGAATTTTCGAGGGTTCCACTTCAGGGTCTTTAAAGCGAAATTGAAATTTTAACGTCGGTTACACGTGGTTATGGGAATAATATACAGTCTAAGTCTAGCAGTCTTTGAGTTGACGTCGTGCTCATAGTAGTTTTGCAAACGCCCTTGAGATTTATTGTAACACAATGATATTTAATATTATAAAATAAATAAATGCGCTTTACGCTATATCCGCACACAGGAGGGTAGGCAAAGGGAGCCTAGTTTTAAGATATCCCGTTCCACACTTTACGCTGAGTTTAATCAGGATAGTTTGTTCTTCGTTTTATGTTTCTTATATAACTATTAGGGTAGACAGAGAGAAAGCAGTGCTACACACTGCGATCTCTTTTTTTTATGGAAAAGACAAGGCAAACGAGCACCTGATGGTAAGTGTTCACAGCCGCCCACCATGTTCGTTGGTGCGTCGCCGGCCTTTAAGGTGGGTTGGGCGCCGGAGCATATATGTGTATATAAAAATATGATAAGATGGCTCTGCTGGATGCCGTGTACACGCTGTCTACTATAGTAAAAAGTGGGATTAGGAATAAACCAAATTCCAAAGTTGGATTAAACCCAAAACGGTTCACAGTCGCTCCCAATAGAATGTGCCTAAGACACATAGATTTTTAGCTTATCTTTATAGACAGAGGAAGCTAGTGTTTAGAGACTTCATTCCCCGTTTTCCATATTTCAATATTTTCGAGACATTCTGTACTGAATGGCGGAACTCAACGCCGGCTTTTCAGAACAAAATAAAAAAAGAAATTAGCAATTACTAAATTATCTTACGGTAGCGTTTGGCGCTCCGTTCTCTGTGACTACCCCGCTAGGGATAAAGCGTGAAACTAGTTTAGTTTAGTTTTTTAGTTTAAATTATCTTAAAATAAAAAGGATTTTCCAAAAGAAATTAATTATTATACAAACAAAAAAATATTAATATTTTTCATATTATAAAATAATACTACTACTGACTAAAAGAATACTACGGCCATTGTCATTTATACCCATTGCTTGACCTAAGATTTTTTCTGAAGCAAACCGTAAAAAAAACCAATACAAAGATTTGTATTCGCTTTACTGTCTATTCTATTTTTTCACATTATACTCTGCCTTTCTCAATAATACTACAGTTGCAAGGTATAAGCGACGGGCGAAATATATGGGTGTATATACGATATAAGAAATGAGCTGAACCGAACTGAACGAAATCTTATTAAATAAACTTCGTGTCAGAATTCATACTTTCGCTTCCTGCTTTTGCCCACAAAAGCGATTCCCACTCCAGGAAATGAAATATTTAATATTTTTATTTATGAAGTCGAGGCAAAGTGCTGCATTGAGCTTTTGCCACTGAAGCCTAACACACAATGCCTTCAGTATTCTGCTTAAGATGGGGAATAGTGTCTTAATGGGGACGTAGTGTCTTAATATGTTCTCAGGTTTCCTCTGCCTACTCCGTGAACCACAGCGATTAATATAAATAATCTCTTAGTCGCCTATCACTTGTACGACATCAAAATCGGCGCCGGCCACGGTTTATAGCGGAAAAACTACGACCCATACAACTGTTCTATTGTAAATAACAACTTGGGCACTGATACCGTGCGTACAATATATTTATTTGTCTATAACGTATTGACTGTTAGACGGTTATTGGCGATCGTAAAACTTTAACTTGGATACTTTGATAGGAGAACTTGTTTTTTTTTATTTCTATTTTTCTAGTTTTCCAGTCGGGGGGATGAGTTATTTAAATTTTCTCAACTAGTTAAAACAACGTGCGACGTCGAGATCCGTCACTTAACTACCATGTCATGTCTCAAAATGGAGGGGATAATAGTAAACAGACTGTTTTAACACTAGGTTTCCTCTGTCCACATTGCATATGCAAAATAAAAAGCTGAAATGAATAGAAATATATAAATATATAAATATAAAAGAAAACCATTATAATCAAACAATACATTTTTCTAGTACATTTTTTACAGATACCTATCTAGAACATTTTATTTTCAACGAGAACGGAATGCCTTTTAAAAATCTAAAACAAAACACTGTCGCATACGTTAAAATTATATATGAATATAAGTGTGCCAAGAAATTGTGGAAAGTTTGCTGAATTTCAGAGATATGCTGAGACTTGTAAATCATTTTATATAATACTAACTTTTACCTGCGACATCGTCTGCGTTGCTAAATTGAAATTATTAGGGGTGTTAGTGGTAGCGGACTATAGTTGATCAAAATATAAGTCTATACTTACATTTTAAATTAGAAAAACGGATGAGATTGGGCTCTCCGTTCTCTTTGGATATCCTGCTAGGGATACAGAGTGAAGCTCGAATAAGATTCAAACCCAAAAAGTGGCTTGAACTTGAACATATAGTAACAAAAAAAATATTATACTTACTAAGCTAGGATTACTAATAAAGGCGTAAAAGATCGAAGGGTTTAATCAAAAGGCCTCGCCAATTTCACCGATATGTAAACAAATTTGGGAGTGCCAGTTATTGGGTCACGATGACTCATCTTATACTGAATTTAAGATAGAAAATACGTTTTTCCTTAATATTGTTTTTATAGAAGAGTAATGTATGGGATATTTAGTACAGTTCTAGTACAATCTAGTACAATCTTTGAGTACAAATAATAATAATTGTACAGAAATTCATTTCGATTTAGTTAGTTTAGTTGAGACAACGTTAGATTGTAAACGTGACTATTGTTGGTACGATCCCCACTTGGGAAAAGGTGTTATATTAATTTTCTCGTGAGTTTCACCACTTTTGAATATTATTATGTTTCTATTTCATAATTCTTAGGTTCAAGAGAACCAAGAAGGCTTGCATGGGGACACAGGTTCAACACGTAGAGGTTCCTTAGAAAACTCTTAGAATTTGTAATTTTTTTTTTACTGTGATTTTTTTTTATTTTACGGAATGTGATTACTTCAGGGATGGATCCTGGACAATATACACAATATTGTCCAGGATCCATCCCTGAATAACCAAAGGTATTAATTGCCCGGAGATGGTTACCAGATAGCACATAGGAACTACGGAAAATATAGGATAGCAAATTAGGGTTATGGAATGGAGCTTGGATAGTCTGGGAGCTGGGCTATTTGAAAGAGACCAACGGACGTCCGCCTTTCAATGTCTCAAATGGAATTCTTGATGGACGTTGACTCACCTCACGCAAAATGAGCCTCCATAAAGCGGTGTAATGCCTTCAAACGGTGTAGAGGGTTGTGCACAGGTTTCACCATCACGAAAAACTCGTGAGCGGATTTCTCTATTATTACGCAATTTAAGCACTTCTACACTTTCGAGCATATAGCTCTTGCGCTCGACTCTCCCAAAAAATAAAGACTAGAGGCGGAGGATAGATCACTATTCCCCTCCGGAAGACTCAGGCCCGTAGCGTCGCCACTCGTCAAGAGCTCGCTAGAAGTTGCCTTGCGGACTTATTATTGTCTATTATAGCCAATTGTATTAGAAGTATTAGTTGCATTGTCCATAAGATGCTTTTTTATAATTTTATTTAACCTACTTTTTCTTTATTTTAGGTTGTAATAAAACACATGTTTTATTATTTATATTTAAATAATGTGAATTTTGTAATTTACCGTTATTTGACTAATTTACCATGACTATAATATAATATAAATTAGCATCTATAATAGCGTCTTCGTTCTAGAAATTGGCCGGAAAGTAGAAACATAAGTAATCTTAAGGTTTTTCTTTCTTTCTTTCTAGCCTGTAAAAGATGTTCAAAGATAAAAAATATATATTAAACGAAAATGGCCAAAATCTAAATCGCATTTAAGTGTACCTATCGCGGTCGCTTTGCGCATACAAAATGAAAGGAAAGGACCGTAATAGATTTTTGTAGATTACGATATTATACTTGCAGTGAAGAATTTATAATTAAGTTTACATTAAATGAAGGCCTTATATAGTCTACGGTTCTATAGGTTTAACGTTTTATAGGTACTATGCAAAGTACGGCGTTGAGTTACGCCACTCAACACGCAATGCCTCGGGAATTCAACGGAAAGTGTGGAATGTAGTGTATTAACACTAGGTTCCTTCTGCTTAGAGTGGTATCAACTAAAATCTCATTGTGCTCCAACTCTACCACTACTGGGGCATAGGGTGCAATGTCAAAGAGTTCCCACCATATAATTATTTCTAAAAGAATTTGTAATAACCTTATTTTAACTTCCCTATTCCTTCGTGGCGAGAGCAGTAAGTGTGATACTGTATAGTATCTGTGATATTATGTTACTCTTACCAGACACTTTTGCTTTATACATGCTTTGCCATACTTTCGTTAATCATTCTATCAATGTGCCATAACTATACAAATACGTACTTTTTCATTCTTACTGTAACATATTAGCTATCCGGCCATTCTATAAATAAATTATATTCCTTACTGAGTTTTCATAATTTACCCAAAAATCTTAAACAACGTCGAAATATTTTAAATACATTATTTAAGTTTAAACATTTTGCATAAAATGGAATTTAAAGTATAATATAACCAAGGTTGGTTAATGGGATGATTTATATGCGAAAGTTAACTTAGCCTCGAGTGGGCCAAATACTAAAATTACGTATAAAATTTTTAAAATCTTAATATTAGATTAGATAGGCATTATGAGTTATGGCTTCCTAACATATTTTCTAACTACTGCAAAAAAGGCTCTTCTATGAAATTTAAAAACTAGGTTATAATTAACATTTCTGAATTATGATAAGTAAATGGTGGTTTAACTTTAAATGCCATTTTATTTTAAACTGTTTGTTTTTAAAAAATTGTGGCAAGGAATTAATGTAACGCTGTAAGGTGCGCGGTGGTTGTCTCGATTCTCAATCGAAGGAATTTATAATTTTCATTTCCCCTCTCTGATAAAGCAAAGCGGAATGTTAGGTTAGGCATTCAACACACAATGTCTCGAATTCAGGCGGAAAATGGAGTGAGTTTACTCTATTGTGCCGAAAAGAGATATTAATCACAAAAGACGCTTCATTTTTTTAAAGAAGACTTACACACTTACAGAAATTGCATATTACTGTGTATGTTGAAACCAAGATGATTCACCATCCTGTGAGAAAGTAAAGGATGGAAAAGATACATAAATATTTAAACACTTTACTATTTGAGGAAGTCGTCGCCTAGTGGAACAAATCCATTCCTACTCATGAAAAGGATGATTTTTATTTCATAATCAACGCGTAATACGAGACTCGTATCTTGAAAATCAGCTTCACGCTGTATTCCGCACATAGTAGAGTAGGCAGAGGGAGCCCAGTGTTGAGTGGCGGAACTCAACGCCGAGCTTCGCTTCGTCACCAGAGCGAAGAAATGAAAATATAAATGTAAATAAATATTTAATTTCCTCGAGTAGGGATAGAACCCACAACCAGTCGAATTAATAGTAGATATTATATCACATTTTGTGCCGCCTCATAATAATATCTTTAAATTAGGCGGGAAGCCGAAAATCAAGTGTTATGTTTTGTGTGTATTGTTGTAATTTGTTATGTGTATCCTGCTATATGCAGAATAGGTATGAGGCTTTTCTATATTAATCTAATTAAAATGAAACTTTGATGCACCTTACATGAAAAAAAAGTAATTTTTATTACAATCTACCCCTCTCACTTGCAACTATCAAAACAATGGTACTCAGGCACGTTCATGTTATATAAATATTTCACGTTCCTGTTAACATCCCCCGAATTTTTCTAAAGGGGATGAAATTTAATCACGATTTTAGAGTAGAGTTCAATGAAGTCGAGAATTTATTGGATAGGCATTTGTTTTATTGGAAATCACATACAAAATTCAAGGCAATCCGATGTATTTTGGTGATATTTAAGTATTTTTTATACACACTGGTTTACCCTCTGTCTACCTCGCTAAATGCGTGATAAAGCGTGCAAAAAGAAATTATGCCTTGTAAAAAATCAGACAGCAACGTATAAAAGAGGCAACTTAAAAAATAAATAATCTATATATATAAAAGGACTTGTGCTGACTGACTGAGGTAAGACGCACGCAGAGCCGTAACCGCTGATGGTAGAAACGTGAAATTTGGGCAGATGTTTATTTTCATATTCTGGACATCCACTAAGAAGGGAATTTGAAAAATTTTAACCCTAAAGGGATGAAATAGGGGTTGAAAGTTTGTATGGAAAAAAATTTTAATCTGTACCGATTTTTATAAAATTTGAAATTCAGACTCTTAAAAATATTTCATTGAACACGTGTTTCATGGTTTTTAAGAATTCACCCCCTAAGGGTTCAAATAAGGGGTTGAAAGTTTATATGGAAAAATCTTTAAATTGCCACCGATTTTTATAAAAATTTAAATTCAGACTGTTAAAAATATTTTATTGAACACGTGTTTCGTGGTTTTTTTAGAATTCACTCCTAATAAGCGGGCGAAGCCGCGCGCGCCCTCTAGTAGAAACATAATAAATATTTTCAGTGAGTACCAATAAAAAAATTCTTAAGCCAACAATGTCTAAAGGTATTAATTTTTGCCTTGTCATTTACATGATTAAACCTGCATTTTCCAATCTATTCTAGTAACGAAATCCTTTGAACTCAGTTGTGTTTGACGGCTCAAAACGAATCCCTGCACTGACTTATTTCAAAGAGACGACTCTGTAATTATAGCCTTTGGTATCACTTGATTTTCAGATAAGGTATCAGTTTCAATAATAACATTAGATTAAAAACTAACGTTGATAGCAAGATCTAAATATACAGAACTCTTTCGTTACTGAGTGACTGACAGAAAACACACAAACGAAACTACTGGAATTAGGTAGTTGAAATATAGCATGTAGGAAATTAAAGAGTGTAAGGAATCAATAAGAGAGTATTTCTCGAAATTTTGATGGGATTGGGAAAAAATAAAAAAATTAAAAACATTGTAGTGATAATCTTTTCATATAGTGACGCCGTCAGGTTATGTCTGTACACATAAATATTATGTCTGTAGCAGAACTCAACGCCGCGCTTAGTGTAGATAACACAGCAGGGTAGGGTAACATAATTCACAATAAATCGTTTTTGACAAGATATTCCAGGTCGCCGTAGTGCAGTGGCAAAAGCATGACTATTAATGCGACTATTCTGGGTTCGATTCACACTCGGGGGAGTGAATTATTTGGTATTTTTGTCTCCTCGCTCTGGTTAGAAGGCAAATCACGGCATTGAGTTCCACCACTCAACATCTCAAAAGTATCTAGAATTCAGTGGAAAGTAAGAAACAGAATGTCTTAGGTCTTAGTGATCTAGGTATTGTCTGCCTACCCTACTATATGGTTTTGGTATCTATATAATGTGCGTAATTTAAAAAAAAAACTATCCGATAAAAATCACATGATATTAATTTCCAAAGTAAATTACGTGGTGTACACAATATAATGAGGACATTATGATACTAAATTTCCTTTTATCGTTAGTTGCTATGGCTCTAAGTGCTTTCAACGCTCAGTAATAAAGGCTCGTTCAACATAAACTAATGCGTCGATGAACATATTATAATTTAAAATTTTATGTATATAGATTAGAATTTTAACGTCATCGGAAAATATATAATTCTGTAGTTGTAGGTTCGAATTCCTTGACCGAAATATTTGAAGGTAAAATAGTTTCGTTTTCTTGTTTTAACCCGAACAGAAGAAGAAGTACAGCTTAAAGTACCACCACTAAACAGGCAATATATCTAAATATTAAAAGCAGCTTTACACTTTTCCCGCATGGCAGAAGAAACCGAAGATACTTTCGTTCCCTACAAAAAATCTCTCGCGTCAATTTAACAAATCTTACTGAGGTCATAGAATATTAATCATTCCATCATGTAAAAATTCTTTCGTTACTGAATGACTGACAGAGATAACGCACAGCACAGAACTACGCAGCGTAGAACGCTGAAATTTAGTAGGTAGGTTTCTAAGGAAGTGTAGGGAGCCGGTAAGAGATTTCCCGAACTTCCTAAGGGAATAGGGTAAAACGAGATTTTGCGCTTATAGTACACGTAAACGGAGTTGCGACAACTAATCTAATATAAATAATTAAACAACTTTTTACGGCCTTAGAAGCCAAATAGTTAACATTTTAAATAGGGCAAAGTAAAGTGGCCAGATTCGGATGAGCCTTGAATTACTAAAGTGTAGTTTGTGGCTTTTCACAATTAAAACTCGGTAATTAGTTTTTAGGTTTCAGTTTTCGTTTAATAAATTCGCTGTATTGCTTTTTTTATTATTTTATCTCGAAACAACTTCTAGTTTTATCTGCATAAGTAAAGGGTAATCATTTGCCCCTGTACACTCCCCAAGGAGCCTACATGTCAAAATTTAGCTGGGCGTCGTTCGTCAGTCATTTGATAATGATAGTGATGTATGAGAGTTTGATATCTGTAGATAAAATAAGTAAACCTCAATAAAGTGACGAAACTTTGTTTTTTTTTAAGTGGGCCAGAACACGCCCATATATTAAAATGACAAAAATATTATGTACATATTTTGAACAAAATTAGTATTTAGTGAATTATATATTAACAAACGTAGGTAATTGTTATATTTATTAATTAGCGACCCAAACGCGACTTCGGCCGTTTAAGCTCAAATGCCATCCACAGCATCTGGACACGTGGCATACCACTACTGTACGGTTTCGTAGGAACTTCTTTTCAAGCACCACGCATCTTTGGAATTCCCTACTTGGGTTTTTCTAGGTAGATATGACTTGGGTATCTTCAAAAACCACGTCTATCTCCATCTTAAAGGCCGGCAATGCACCCGTAGCTCCTCCGGTGTTACACGGTGTAGTGGGCGGCGGTGATCATTTACCATCAGATGACGTACTAACTTGTTTGCCTTGTCTGTTTTATAAAACAAAACTTATTGTTATATTATAGCCAAATCAATCAACTGTAAGGCCAATAATACATAGGCTACAATTGTTAGACATCAATTGTAAAAGTTAACGTTAAAATGAAACAAATATCCATACACACACATTTTAGCATTTCCAATGTTAGTATGATGACTATATAACATCAATTTCTTATGATCAATGTAAGCTATGAATATGTTCGAGATATTATTGGAATCTAGATTAGATCTTGGCTGTCAATATCTAAACTTAAATACCGCTAATTGGCCAAATCCAACGAAGCAATGAAGTGTGACGTCTGAGGTTGAACTTCTCATTAAAATATTACGGTTGTTTAATTAATTTAACCAATATTTACCTATATATATCATACGGTTGTTTAATTAATTTACCTGTATATGTATATATAGCTTTTAATAAGCATAATAACTCACGAATAAGAATTGAACCCACTGAGACAACTTCTGACTGTTTACGCTGTGGTTGCGGGTTCGATGTACTCGAGAGCATGATGATATTGTAATTATTTTCATTTGGCCGACATGACAAAGTACGGCGTTAAGTTTCACCCGCAACTCCCAATGTCTCTAAAAATGTGCGGAATTTGACATTAAACTTACAATTAATCGATAAAAGGTTCCCTCCGCCTATATCTGGCTATATGCTTTTAGGCAAAGGGGCATATAGGCTATATAAAAAAATTATTAAAAAATTAGCTTCACGCTGTATCCCGCACACAGCAGGGTAGGCAGAGGGAACCTAGTGTTAAGACACTCCGCTATATAACTAACTAAAAGAATTGAGAGGTAGTTAGGAGAACCTAGTTATATCTCTCCGTTCTACACTTACCAATTTAATTCCCTAACTTTTAAACGAACGTAGTCTCTAAATCAGCAACCGTTTTTGCAAAATTATATTTGAAATACAAACAAAATGACACATTGGTACGGAAATACATAAATTATAAAACTTTGCTTATAAAAAAAAAACAAAATTTAGATGATACATTCTATACAGCTCAACGCGGCCCATATTTTGAAGTTGAAAATATAAATAAATCTTATTTTCATATACAAAAGGTTCAAAATACAAGCAAAATATTTATCATTATTCATTCAAATATACTAAATATAAATTATAACAATGTATAATTAGTATATTTGAATTAATAATCTGTTTTGTTTGTAATGAGTATTTTCAAATACAGATTTTTATTTTTTCGATTGTTCCCATGATGCCATTTTTCCTTAGTTTAAAAAAATAGTATAAATTAACTTGTTTTCAAATATTTGAATATCTACCTTTGATTATAGGAGCCCAAAGAGTTAATTAGAACTAAAATGTTTCTTTTTTTGGCTTCGAGCTGCATTCTGCATACGAGTATATCAGGGTAGACAGAGAGATCCTTGTATTAAAATCCTTCTTTCTCAACTTTCCGCCCATGAGTGACTCAATTCAATGCCTCGCTTTGTCTTGTTACCAGAGCGAGATTAAAAAAAAAATCAAATATAAGCGTATTTTCTGTGATTCGAACTCACAACCATCATTTTAGCCAGACAACTTCCAACTGCGTCACAATAGCTCTAAATTCATCTGCAATAATACATTATACCGTACAAGTCTATACAGAACTGCGTCCATGCACCGTGCCTAATAACTATTAAAGATGATTCGGACTAACCAACCGTTGTTCGAGCTCTGCTAACGCTTGTGGCTGGAATAACTGTAATATATATGTAATATATATGTATGTATGTCTGAGGCCGTTGTGGCGCAGTGGCACAAGCGTGTGACTGTAAGCGCGACGGTTGTAGGTAATGACGGGTGTGGATAATAATTCGATTCCCACCAAGGGGAATGAATTATTATTTATTTTATTTATTTATTAATCGGCAAAGCCTTAAAACTTCATCAGAAACGAAAATTATTTATTCATAATAAGGAACGGCAGAGGAACAAGTGTCTTAACACTAGGTTCCTCTCTTTCGTACCGCAATTTTGGTATTCAGAAGAACTCCGAAATCCATCAGAAATTGAAACGTTGCGTGCGTTGTTTTCAGTGGCGGAACTTACCACCACGCTGTCTCTAGTAAAGAGCAGGAAAATGAATTAGTTTATTTGCATTTACACTTTTTTGATTTTAAATAACCCGGTATTTCAATCAATTATTTTTTTCGAAAAATCCATGTAAAATTTAAATGGGTCCTGGTCGTTGATCCTTCTATAAAAAATTTTTCATGTTTGTATTGATAATAAATATATTGTAGTGGTGTAATGTTTGTTAACGTGAAATATTCTTAACTTGACTTTTGGGTTTTTTCTTTTTGTTTTGATGCTATAAAGTTTTTGTTTTATTACTAATTATTCTATTTCAAAGATATTGCCAATTTTAAAGCAAAATAACTAACATGACATCAACAAATCACTTGCACACTGTTCACAGTTAGCTTTACATTCCTAACAGCTATTAAGCTTAGTCACTAGTGCCTGAACTAGTGCTAGATACTGAAATGTTTCAGTACCAGTGAACACGCCTAATGCGTTTCTAGATGGATTTATTATACAGATTATACAGGATGTTATATTATAGTTGTGAGTAATATTAGAAAATTAAAAAATACTTCGTCGCATCATAGAGGCCCGTCGTGGCACAGGAGCACAAAGTGTGAGTCTAAAATCGACTGGTTACGGGTTGGACCCCCATTCGAGGAGATGAAATATTTACTTAAATTTATATTTTCATTTCTTCACTCTGGTGTCGAGGCCAAGTGCGGCATTGGCTTTTGCCACTCAAAACGCAAAGCCTTCAGAATTCGACGGAAAGTGGACAACGGAGTGTTTTAACACTAGGGTTACCTCTGCCTACCTGATCAACTCTTAATCTGACCAAGTCTGATCAGAACTGATCAGACCTGAAGCTGATCAAACAGAAATGAATAATAGTTGTTTTTTGAAAAATGAGACATTTTTGGTGCTTTAGCTACTTTGACCACAAGTAAAGTGTCTTACATTGAAAAAATTAACGTGTAGCCTAATGACCTATAAATCTTATGGTATTATATGCGCTATTCAACACAAAATAATTTTCCAATTTGTTTGTACCTATAGTTCCTGAGATTAGCGCTTCCACTCAGAACTATTCTCCTTTTTAATACTAGTAATCGGCATCACGCTGTATCCCGTACACATCAGAGTATGCAGAGAGACCCCAGTGTTAAGGCACTTCGTTACCCATTCTCCGCCGAATTCTGAAGGCACATTTTTGAGTTCAATGATGGATTTCAACGCTGTGCTTTCTTTCCCTCGACACCAGCAAAAAATCCACCTCAAGCGAAAAAGTGAAAACATAAATTTCAATAAATATTACATTTCAATGTGCAATGTGTCGAGAATTGTGTTGAGTGGGGGGGAAAGAATATCCTAATACAACCTAAAATTGTGTTGAGTGGGGGGGAAAGAATATCCCGTAAGAGGCTAATACAAGGTCCCCGTGAAAAAAAAATACCTAAAATCATTATCCATTTTTATAAAAAATATATTTTTAAACATTTTCTTTAGTCAAAAAAACACATTTACACACACATTACAATTTCATTTACAAAGTAGATTACAAAAGACGATAACAATTAATAAAGCCCAACTTCCTAACAATCTACTGAATGAAACAACGCCGGAGAATATTTTCCAATTAAAAAGTTAGTTTCATGTTCAAACCAGACTGGGGAACAATCTGAAACTCGTCACTCGCATTTTTAGGGACTTGATGGGACTAACATACATACATAACATACAATAAACGTTTTAATAGTTTAAAAGTTAAATTAAAGTCTTTTATTATTTTTAAAGTGTCATTTCACAGACAGGAAAGAAAAATATATTAGACATTATCCAAAAGAAGCGAATTCAAGTCCCTTTAGGTCAAAATTTTATTAGTTTTTTTTTAGTTTCACGCACGCACGCTATTCCGCATGTAGCAAAGTAGATAGAGGGGAGCCTAAGGTTAAGACACTCCGCTCCCTACTTTCCGTTACATTCTGGGGGAATTGCGTATTGAGTGGCGGAACTCAATGGCGCGATTTGTCTGCACACCAGGGCAAAGAAATGGAAATATTAAAAGTTTAATTTTTTCTAGTCGGAAGCACACCCACAACCTGTCACGTTTACAGTCACTACTCATTATTATATCACTATTGTATCAGTAAACCGAACGTTAGAAATAGACTGTATATACCAAACACGCTTTCCACACCTCTCCTTTTCATCATCATTGGAGTGAACCTCATCCAGGGGAATTAATTATTTCCATTTCCACTCTGTTGAGATAATCCAGACTTATCACAATTGCCATTAACGTAATATATAAATAATTTAATCAAAAATACCTTATTGTTTCAATTTATTATTATAATAAATTGAAATAAAAAGGTTCAGTAAGTAAATAACACGAGTCCAGAGTATGCTTTTAAATTGATAACAAAGTCACGTAAAGTCTATTAACGGCCATTTTACATAAAAATATCGAAGTAGTTACGTTTTTATTACTTTTATATTTTATTATGTCATATTAAATTTTCTTATAGTTTTGTTTTAGTTCATTCGTTGTAGTGGTTTAATATATTTTATACGATTTGATTTTAAATTCTAACTTAAACCATAATATATTTTATATTTATCAAAATCAAATCAAATCAAATCAGCTTCACGCTGTATCCCGCACACAGCAGGGTAGGCAGAGGGAACCTAGTGTTAACACACTCCGTTCCCCACTTTCTGCCGAATTCTGGAGGCATTGCGTGTTGAGTGGCAGAACTCAACGCCGCGCTTAACCTCGACACCAGAGCGAAGAAATGAAAATATAAATTTAAGTAAATATTTCATCTCCTCGAGTGGGGATCGAACCCACAACCAGTCGGTTTTACAGTCACACCTCGTGACGCTGCGCCACGACTGGCCTCATTTTATATTTATTAGTAGTGATTTTTTCAATACAAATTTTAAAACTACTGATAATGTATATACAGAGTGTTTTTGTCATCACCACCTGAAATAAAACCACAGTTTTAACTACTCTATAAAAACCTAATACAATTAAAACAAAAGAGATTTTTTTCAAAAATGAAAAAGTGAATTTTTCAAAACAAAATAATTAATAAAATTATCGTTATAAAATAAAACGTTATTTGTTAAGAAAGTCGCACACGGACGGACATAAACCTATCAAAGCCGCCGCCGCACACGCCTCATTCACGAAATCGGGTCGTAGGTAATGGCGGCGATTTTGAATTGCGTAAAATAGAACGAGAGATATCCCTTTCTCCTTCTAGTATATTTTTTGAAAATGAAAAGCGGCAGATGAACAACGCCTAGTAGTAGTTTTGTATAGTATGTGTTTACGTTATTGGTATCTATTCGTAACTGCGTCACACGAAATACAGTATGGATAAACATCGTGAAATGAAAAAAAATCCTACGTCTAAACTGTTGAGGTATCTTGATTAATTTGTTTAGGTATGGGTTTGAAATATTTTACCTTATATGCTACTCCCGTAAGAGGAGCGCAGACGCTTCCACCTGTAGAGTAAACTCTGAAAGTTTCGTAATGACTGCTATCATAAGAAAGAAAACATGTTAAAAAATGTACTTAAATCATGGAACTGTAAAAAATTGTTCTTCTCATTACGAGAATTAACTAACTTAAACTACCTACTACTACTAACTACTTTAAATCGATTTCTCTAGGTATTTACCGAACTATTTGTGTTTTTCACCAGTCAACTACATATAGTCAGTCAGTTTTGTAGAGTACAAATACTTGATATTGTAAAGCTATCCTAGCACTTGGTTAATGCACTTGGGTGGTGCTTAATATAAATTTGCTACACAAGTATTTCTTTATCGCGCATTTGAAATGAAATCACATATTTCTTAATTGAAAAGGGAATCGAAAATTTTCAATTCTGGTAATGAGAAGAACAATTTTTTACTCTTTAATGTTTCAGGTACATTTTTAACATGTTGTCATTGAGCTATCTTTATGAAACTTTAAGAGATTACTCAACACAAATACTATGAGTTTTATTAAAAATAGTTCTGAAATAAAAACTAAAGTAATTTATTTTCGCTGCAGCTATAAAAAAGTGTTTGTTAAAATCGAGCTTTTTAAAAAGTGATTTTTGTTTTGATGTTATTTTTAAGATTTAAAGAAGATAACGATAGTTTTTTATTATTATGATACGAAAGGTCTAAATCTGACATATATTGATTTAAAAATCTTGAGCGCAAACCTAATATAATGGCCGGGCTATCATTTTCTTCATGCACACATTTTTTTAACTTGCAAATTCCTAAATATCTCCTAATCCACTGAAAATCGCTGCCCATACATAGGAGTGAAATGTGGAAATGTACCGAGGTACTACCGTACCTACAAACCTTTTATCTCTGTTCGCTCGCAACTTATTGAACTTTAAGAAATGAGTTGATAGAAAATCTCGTTCTGTTTCGGTAGGAGATTCATCTCTATATTCCATAACCTACCACTCACACCCAATACCTCAATAATTCACGACAGAAAGTGGAAGGTGTCTGAATGGGTAACGGAGTGTTTTAAGACTAGGTTCCCAGGTTCCCTTCTGCCTAACTTGCTTTCTATATAATATACTATGACAAATTAAATTGAAATAACGAAGAGCTTTTAGGTGCTCTCTCTCGGTAACCCTGATCGCACGTACAGTAGGATATATAGATTAATTAACGTGATGTCATAGCCTTTATCGAAAAATTTACTATCCATCACATTTCAATAAAATCTAGTAGTGCCTGAGAAAAAAAGCGTTCAATCAGACAAACCGTTCAACTTTATAATATTAGTATAGATGTATTATGTATGTTATATATAACTAAAAGTTAAAGTTTATTGGCCATACAAAGTTAGAATAGAACCCTCTGATGAGTAAACCTCATGAAACTTTTGCAAATTGTTATTAATTGATTGATTTCGGCCTTCTTAATATTGATAAGTTTTCCAAAGTAGTTTGTTTTTGATATTGTTTCAAATATTATGTGAATTAATTGAAATAAATATATAATGTTTATTTTGATTCAATCATGCATTGTTGGTTGTGGGTTCGGCCCCCACTTGGGGTAATGATTACCTACGAGTATATCTAATTATATTCTATTAGTTTGCCTAGTTTGGTAGATGAAGCGAACGTTGAGCTCCGTCACTCACCGCAATGCCGAAAAGAGAGGAACGTACTGTTTTAGCACTAAGATCTCTTTCTGTACCGTGCTATGCAAAGGAACGTGAAGTAAAAGTTATACTTTTAGTTTTTTAGAGGGAACCTAGTGCTATAACCCTCAATTGCCCACTAGCTGACTAATTTTCAGGCCATTGCGTGATAAGTGGCGGAAATCAACGCCGCGCTTTGTCTGCTTAGCCGACAGAAATAATGTTTATTCCGGACGGAGTTTGAATCGAACCCACGACCGTCGTGCTTATAATCACACGGCTGCTATGACGATACGCAAAAAGCTAAGAATTAGGTCGTGCCGTAATACATTACAATAATTACTATGTTCATTCTGCCAAAAAAAAGCATATAAATAGTCCGAACAATATCTAGATTAAATCAGAAAAAACAGTCATTTTTCCAAAATGTAAAGTAAATTTTAAATAAAAACTTCGCCACAAATAAGGAATAAATAACTTAGAACGACAATTTATAAATTGAATATACACAGGACCGCATTTGGAAAGAAGAGCTCTATGTTCGCAAATTCCGAAGCTTTCCTTTTTTGGTCCGACAAAAATACATTTTCGTTCTTGCTACGAACAAAAAATGCTATATAAATTTGTAACGAATTTATTTCTTCATTCTTAAACTGATAAAACGAACGAACGAACTGAACTTGTTATTGAGGATTGGGTAATAATTAGTGTATTTTTAAAATGCTCGCTTTAATAATAATAATAATAATACTTTATTGCACATGAAAAAATACACAATTTACATAAAAGAAAGGGACATGTAGGTACTTATGTAGGTACATATGTAGGTACTTAAATTAGCATGTGCAATGGCGGCCTTATCACTACAAGTGATCTCTTACAGGCAACCATTAAGAGTGCAGGACTTTATGCAAGAGAATAAAGTCAGGCGCAAAAAGTATTACTTAATATAGTAAAAAAAAACAAAATAATAATATTAAACAAACATAAAAGTACATACATACCAATATAAAAACATATACATACAAATACATACATATATACATACATACATATTTACATACATACATACATACATACATACATACATACATACATACAGAAATACATACATACATACATACATACATACATACATACATACATACATACATACATACATACATACATACATACATACATACATACATACATACATACATACATACATACATACATACATACATACATACATACATACATACATACATACATACATACATACATACATACATACATACATACATACATACATACATACATACATACATACATACATACATACATACATACATACATACATACATACATACATACATACATACATACATACATACATACATACATACATACATACATACATACATACATACATACATACATACATACATACATACATACATACATACATACATACATACATACATACATACATACATACATACATACATACATACATACATACATACATACATACATACATACATACATACATACATACATACATACANTATGAGATACATAAAAACAATGTTTAACAAAAATATAGTTCTTTAAATAATGTTTAAAAAAGTCCGCGATGGTATATATTTATTTCTGAAGGTTGACCAAAAGTTACCATTTTAATTAATTTGTAGTTTTAGTTTTTTGGGATTTTATTTGATATTGCTCGCAAAACTTATCATATTTAATGTAGAAAAGACTTTAGTTATTTCATATAGTATCTATGTACGCGTGAAAGGAAAACGTGTAAAAAGATTTTTCCCGGGTAAATCAGTAAAATCGATCACTGAAAGTCCAATAAAAATCAGTTCAGTTATTCTGGACATTAGCTCGGGGAAATAGAAAGACAGACAGACAGAGACAAAAAATATAATATAATATAAAATTATTTTTTATTGTATTTGAGTATTATGTAAATAAACACTTGCAAAAACATAGCACAAAATATTTAATTTTAATTCTTGTAAATATTTATTTTACTTTGATATTAATAATGTAGCTGGTTTTGTTTAGTTTTTTTTTATTAATATTTTAATATGATTACGTTTACTTATATTTTTTTTCATTTAAATTAGTCAGATTTTTTCAAAAACAATTTCATAAATATATCTAATAAACATTCGTATAGTTAAAGCGGGCGAAGCCGCGTCCGGGTCCGCTAGTACTCGTATAAATTTAAACGTGCAAATATTTAAAAAAACCGTCCAAGCGCTTTGAATCCTAAGCCACATGTTCTCATCAAACTACGTCATAACTCTTATACGCTTGTTACAACTTATTTATGTTGTGTAGCTTGATGAGAACGTATGGCTTAGGGGTCAGTGCGCTTGAACTGTTTCCAAGAGGCGCGGGTTCAAATCACGCTACGTTAATTTTTTTTATAAGTATTATACAGATTTTGTTTCTCATATATAAAAAAACTATAATTAGATAATTATGCGTAATATATACGTTTTAATTACTAAGAAATATCAGAAAATATTCAACTATTTTCTAAGTAATTAAACAATGTTTAAACGGGTGTCTATTATTTCAGATATGTTATCTCTTTGAGGCAAGAGTCTGCGGTTCATCACACATATGTATCGGTTAGGTTAATAGAATCCTTTGAATACATTGCTTAAGCATAATACTAAAGCTGCATGTGAAATTAAATTTAACTATTAGAAATTATACTAGAAAGCCATCATACATTCGTATGACGATTAACAGTTTTGAAATTATATCCAATTTTTTTTGCATCATGCTGCATCCCGTACACCCTAGGGGAGGCAGAGAGTTCCTGGGAACCTGTTGTTAAGACACTCTATTTTGCATTCAGACGCTTCCGTTCCTCTCTTTCCGGCTGCACTCTTGAGGCATTGCGTGATAAGTGGCGGAACTCAACGCTCCACTTTACTTCGTTACCAGATTGAGGAAATGAAAATATTCAATATTTGATTTAATTTTAACCTATTAAATAAATTCTCACATCCTCATCATTCGCAATCCGTCTCTGTTTAAAACAACGAAGTCGAATACTACCCTACATAAATAAGGCTGAGACAAAACAAAAGGCCGATTGGATTAATGCAGCTTCAAATCCCAATTTAACGAAATACGATCGCTTAGTACACACGATATGTGGACGTAAAATAAAAGTTCAATAAAATATATGTGCTTACATACGCTTCATTGATATATTTATTGGTATTTTTTAGCGTCGCGATGTATTATTATGTATTCGTATATACGAATATATGGCAGGATCTAGTGTTAAGACACTCCGTTCCCCACGTACTGATCAATCTTTTAGGCAGTTTGTGTTGAGTGGCGGAAATTAATGCCGCGCTTCATAGAAAATGAGAATCGAACCTACAATCATCGCGTTTACAAACAGGCGCCATACCGCTGTGCTTCGACGGCCTCTTTTTATAAATAATTTCTTTAACCAAAATTATTTGATTATAAAATTTAAGCTTTGTTAAAAGTATGAGAGAAATATGTTGCATATTTTTTTCGTCGTTTCACTTGTGATCGAGTGGTCGTGGTCATCATTTGTAAGAGTAGGTGTTGCTGCGTGGATCAACCACAGCTATCTGTTACTGAATTTCTTCGTCTCATTTGCTATTACTGCTCAAACAACACTCCTCAACATGCATCCACTTTTTTATCAAATGAATACAAAGTATTTTTAACACTTTTAAAGTGTTATTCCACACTTTAGGAAACAAAAAAGTTTTTTAGAGAACCAACTAACAAACTAACAACATATAATATATAAGTTATAACAAGCTTATGAGAATTATGACGTAGCTCGATGATAACGTATGGTTTAACGATCAGAGCGCTTGAACGGTTTCCAAGAGGTGTGGGTTCAAATCTCGCTACGTTCAAATATTTATACGGTTCCTAAAAAAGTATGAATACAAAGCATTCCTACAGAACGTCGGTCGATCGGTAAACTAGTCATAGCCATCCTGAAGTTAACTATGAAGTGAACTTTTGCGCATTGTTCACTTGGGAAGAAAATAATCAAAATTAAGAAAAAATCATATATACATACGTTAAGGCCACGACTCGTCATATTTTTTACTGTTGTTGTCAAGCTTTTTTTTAAATAAAAATACTAACAAATTCCATTAGAATAATCACAAAAATAATTAAAATAGCTGGCACATTCGGAAATGATATACACAAAGAACAGAAAAAACCAGAACAGTAAAAATAGAAAGTCAGTTAAAATAAAAATAAGAATCATAAAATTAATAAATATACCACGCATTTACGAGTATACGCAAAGATAATATACATATCTATGTAATAATATATGCAATGAACATGATGCATATCAGAACTCTACGTCTAATTCATTTGCCTCGAAACTCTACGTTCACATATTATGCAAAATATACACTCAATTTTGGTTAACACTTCATCTAAATATGTATTACCTATATTCCGGCTAACTCTAACCTACAGGCTGGCCGCAGTGGCTAAATGGAAATAACTTAAAATTTTATCTATAGGTAAATTAAAGAAAGCGTAAGTTAGGTACATGAAAACGATCACCTGACGTAATAAATTAGCCTTCCTCGATAAATAGACTAGAGCTAATACTAAAATAGGGTGTGGGTTCGATCCCCACTCGAGGAAATGAAATATTTATATAAATTTATATTTCCATTTCTTCGCTCTGGTGTCGAGGCAAAGAGCGGGATACAGCGTGAAGCTGATTTGATTTTTTGTTTATTTAATACTTAAATATTTTTTCACTTCAAACCTGTAGTTGTTGAGATTAGCCTATTGAATTAAATAAAGTCTTCAGTATTATAGTATTGGATGGACAGGTCTAATAAAATCCTGTACTACCTGTTACCATTAACGACGGCACACGCATTATTAAAGATGGGAACAGGTGGAGAAATCTCGCAATCTCGCGTTTAAATGGAAAAATATAGCTCATGACCACGACTACTCCTACAGAAGTGTACGACTAAGAAGAAGAAGAATTATAGTATTATTATAAATCTTTTTTTTACGCTTCACGCTGTATCCCGCACACACAAGGTTGGTAGAAGGAACCTAGTGTAAATTCAACATTCCGTTGCCATTAAGACAGTTCCGTTCCCTACTTTACTCCGAATATGGAGGCATTTCGTGTTTAGTGGCAGAATTCTGAGTGGTGGTGGTGAGTCGAAAGTCAAATCCACTACCGTCGTGAATACAGTCAGACGCTGACCCAAGCATCGCGACGGCCTTGAAATGTATTCTTGTAAATAATTATTATAATAAACAAAATCTAATTTTACATAATTTGTGTCAAAATCAATCATTGTCATAATACATCGATTCGTAGAATATTAGTCATAATTCAAATATGCCCGAGTTACTATTAATGGCGACATTAAGCTAGTATAGACTGGACTAAGTGATATAGTGTTGTATTAATCTGATCTACGCCTAATATATTGGTCATAGGATTCCATAGATTAACTAGTATAGTTAATACCTAATTTCTGGCACTACAAATTTATTTTGGAATAAAAGAAGCACTCATACCAGAAATGCTTTTTCTATCTGGTAAGATGAAACGTGGCGTTGAACTCCGTCAACCTTTGTTTCAGAGATACATTTTTTCAGCTTCCTGCTTCAGTTTGCATAGCTTGGTAGGGAAAGAGGACTTAGTTTTAAAATACTCCAGCTTGCACTTTCTGTTCCAATTGCGTGTTGAGTTGCGAAGCTCAACGCCGCTATAACATATAAAATTTACATATCCCTTTAATATAAACTGTTAAAATGTTTATTATTTTATGATATAAGATTTTTATTAATTTTATTTATATTAATTATTATTAATTGTATTTTTATTAATTGTATTTATAAAGGAAACCCACCGCATAGTAATTATTAACTTATAAAATACTAAAAATGTAACACAATTAACACAAATCAATCAATCTACATAGATTTCGATTTTTTTTTAGTATCTGAAAATAATAAACATTCCGTTAGAGATTAAGTTAAATTGATTTTACACACTGAATCAATCCGTTTTTAATATAAAAAATCAATTTTAACATTTATTTCCCTTATTTTAATTGATTGTTATTATTTTTCTGATCAAATTCTCGAGATATTGCGTGTTAAATGGAAGAACTAAACTCCGTACGTAATCTTGTTAGGAGAACGAGAAAATGAAAATATCAAAAAAGCATACCCTCGAGTGGGAATCGAACCCACGTCCTGTTGTGCTTACAGTCGCATTATTCCACTGCACCACGATGGCCTTAACAATGTAAAACGCTTAAATTTTAAACAATATAATTTATTTTACTATTCAACTAGCTTTTAAACTTTGTTAAAGTAAATTATACTACACACCCTCATTTTCCGGTCAGTAATAACAAGTGATCCCGGCCTTGCTTGTTAAAGTCAAAGCCACCTACAATAAGAGGTTTAATAACGGATCCCACTTGGACTGTCCCGTGGGATTCATCCCGGGATAAGCTTTTAAGGATAATGACTAACAACGTTAGATACTCGTAGGTGAAAGGATGGAATTGAAATAAATCAAAGTAGGTAAATAGTATGTTTGTATCAAGTCTCCCTATATAGTAGTGTAGGCAGAGAGATTCTAGTGTTAAGACAATTCGTCGTCAGAAACATACGTCCTCGTCACGCAGGGGCACAAGCATGCGCTGTACGATGGTTGTGGGTTCTATTACTACTCGGGGGAATTACATATTTATTATTTTCATTTTCTCGCTTCGGCGACTAGGCAAAATGTAACGTTGAGTTCCACCACTCAGTGTCTTACGTTGAAGTGTCTTAATGGCAACTGGGTGTTTCAACACTAAGTTCTTGTGGTCTTCACTGCCTATCCTGTTATATGCAGGTTACAGGGTACAGCTTAAAAAATCTTCATTCTCCACTTTTTGTCTAATTTCGTGTAGCTGAACCAAATGATAATTAAAGTTTATATGATATATTAAAAGAGCAACAACAAGATAATATCGGTGCTTTACGTGGGTTGTTTTCCCCAGTTATTGGCCTTTTTTTAGATATTACGTTTAGATATGTCTCTCTGACACTCAATAACCAATGTTTCTCAAAATGGACAGAAAGTAAGGATTGTAGTGTCAGTAACAGTATTACTTATTATGTTTATTTAGGTATATGTATGTACATATATATTATTTATTGAGTGTATTTGTATTTTAAATACAATTTTTTATTATTTATTATTATTATTAAATGTCTTATCTTATAATTTAATGCACCACCCACCATCTTCTTTTATACAACTCCAAGAACCAAAGGTTGACCTGGAAGGGATGGCTTTAAGCGATATTTATATAGTCTTATTGTACATGTTGTTTCTGATAATTTTGTATATAAATTATGTATATATAATGTGCAATAAAGTATATTGTATTGTATTATAACACTCTGTCTGTCTGTCTGCCTTGACCGATGAAATGAAAATAATTGAAATATAATTAAATACTATTCCCATAATTAATATGGCACAATCAATTTTACAGTCACACTTTGTGGCTATGGCACAAAGTGTGACTGTAAAATCGATTGGTTGTGGGTTCGATCCCCACTCGATGAAATGAAATATTTATTTATATTTTCATTTCTTTGCTCTGGGGTCGAGGCAAAGCGCGGCCTTAAGTTCCGCCACCCAGCACGCAATGCCTCCAGAATTCGGCGGAAAGTGGGGAACGGAGTGTCTTAACACTAGGTTCCCTCTGACTACCCTGCTGTGTGTGGGGATACAGTGAGAAGCTGATTTATTTATTTTATTTTTTACTATTCCTATTGAATACAGTATCAACAACCATCGAGTGTACGACCAAACACTACACCTAATTATACATATATTACATTTTATCACTACACCTAATATTTTCCTTTTTAGTAAAACTTGTACAACGTTCGGGATGAACATGAGTCTTGCCAAAATCTGAAACTAAATTACGGGATTTAGTTTGTTGGGAGGGATTGCTACACTAGACTCTAGAGGGTTAGACTCTAGACGACGTGTAATAATAGTTGATAAAATTACTCGAACCATTTCTACTATAGTAGTATTGCTAGTAGCTAATGTAGTAGTACCATGTTAAGTAAGTAGTAGTAATTAATATATGTTTCATATGGTGAGTAAGTCTTGATATCTATATGCCAAATTTTGAACTTTTTGGGTCTAGTTTCGTTTGTGCCTTGTTTGTCAGTCACTCAGTAACGGAACTAACTATTGGGTTCAATAGATGAGGAAGATGCCCGGGATAGAAGCAATTACTAACGATAAGAATACATCATCTTCTTGTGGTGTAGCGGCACAATGTTTGATTGCAATCACAATGGTTGTGGATTTGATTCCCGGTTAGAGGAAATGAGTTATTTTTATTTACTTGCATTGGTACAAACTGGTACTGATACATAGCGCGGCCTTGAGTTCTGTCACTCAACATAATAATATTTTGAAAATGAGCTGGTAAGCGGGGGAAGTAGTGTCTTAACATTAAGTTCACTGCCAGCTGCCTGCCAGCGAAATACAACGCGAAGGACAAAAAAAAACATATTTTTTTAAATATAACCATACACATTTTAAAATTATTCCGTATAATTTAACATCAATTTTGTATAGGACTATATATTTCATTCAACGCAGAGTGGAGTACATTTGCGAGTGTAAAATTATTATTTTATACTTTTCACGAATAAATTTATATTAAGTTTTGAAAGCGAGTGAAGTAGTAGCAATGATTTCAGATTTAATGGGTACATTTTTTACATCTCTTCTATAATAAAACATTAAATTAGTGTGTCTGTATATTCATTAGTTTTACATAAAATGAAGAAGGTAATAAAAAAATTGTAATAAATCTAATATTATTTTATTTTTGGTTGTGTGTTTTTCTGCGTATAATTATTTGACGGATTTTTTAAATTTATATATATATACATACATACATACATACACACACACANATATACATATATATATATATATATATATATATATATATATATATATATATATATATATATATATGCAGTTGCTATAGTTTAAGTTTACCACATAATCTCTCTATTTTCGCCAAGACATAGTAGTAGATAACTATTAATGTCTATACTCTTTTTTGAAATTAAAGAAAAAACTACCCATAAATATATAATCGTAATATTTTAAGATTTCTTATTTTTAATTTAATTTTAAGTTTTATGAAATATCGATTAGTCAATTCTAATCTCATCTGCTGTAACTAATAGTTGACCTAATTTTGGCCATTGTTTGTGAGACAATTAATATTGCTTTGGTAGATATACTCATGTGCTTCCTATAACGTATACATATTTTACTAAGAAAATTAAATTAAAATCAGCTTCACACCTTATACCGCACACAGCAGGATAGGCAGAAGGAACCTAGTGTTAAGACACTCCGTTCCCCACTTTCCGCCTAGCTCTGGAGGCCATGCGTGTTGAGTGGCGGAACTCAACGCCGCGCTTTACCTCGACACCAGAGCGAAGAAATGAAAATATAAATGAATATAAATGTTTCTTTTCCTCGAGTCGGGATCGAACCCACAACCAGTCGATTTTACAGTCACACTGTGCCTCTGCGCCACGACTGGCCTCAAAGATAATATTACTAAGAGGTATCCTGTATTAAGATATAGACACGGATCTATGCATTATTAACATATTGATATTAGAAAATATTAGCCAATAAATTTGAGGCCAGTCGCGGCGCAGCGGCACGAAGTGTGACTGTAAAACCGACTGGTTATGACTTCGATCCCCACTCGAGGAAATGAAATATTTACTTAAATTTATATTTCCATTTCCTCGTTCTGGTGTAGAGGTTAAGCGCGGCGTTGAGTTCTGCCACTCAACACGCAATGGCTCCAGAATTCGGCAGAAAGTGGGGAACGGAGTGTCTTAACACTAGGCTCCCTCTGCCTACCCTGCTGTGTGCGGGATACAGCGTGAAGCTGAAAAAAATATATATTATCAGAGGTCGTCAATACGGCGCCTGGCTATAAAAGCGACGGTTATGAGTTCGATCCCTCTCGGAGAAATTAATAACTTTCAATTACAAAGCGCAGTGTTAAGTTCCACCACTCATCAAAATGATAATACTTATGTCATAGTCAATACTAAACGAGATGATTGTGGTCTAAAATTGAATGTCAATTAGATAGGCAGCAACGTCAGGGTTAAACATTTTTATTTGGATTTTAAGATATTAAATCTAGAAAAAAATCCTATTAAAAATTTATAGCCTTTTAAAAAGTCGTAAAAAGATAATAAAACTAAGCTCGATAGTTTCAAGCCAGCTAGCTACCTAAATGAAACACCATTATGGCACAGTTCAATTGTATTATACGAGTATGATGGTTGTCATTTCAATTTTTTTCTTACAAAAATAAATAAAATTACTTATTGATGTCTAAGTATAAGTAATATGTATACATTTATTTGTGCTTGCCCCAGTCAGAAAAAATACGATACTAAAATAAACGAAAATTTGAAAAACAAGGATTTTCACCACACAGCTACGAGGCCTTTTGGGCCTCGCTCACACATGAAATATGTTACTCCTCTGTTTGTTGTTTTATTAAACAAATAAATAACTAGCGAAACAAACGCAGCTTCATATATTTAAGCTTATTGTTATATTATAGTCAAATTATACAAAATCTTTACTTAAATTGTAAGCTAATTTGATATTCTGATGTATCTATACGAATTTAATAAAACTGAAGATGGTTTGTTTGTTCAAACGCTAAAATCTTTAGAACTACCAGTCAGATTTAATTTATTTTTTGTTTTGCATGAGCTATGTTAATCGGGAATGATTTGAATGTATACTTTTCCAGAAAATGTAAAATTAAAATAATTCTTCGTTTTTTTACGGCCGCAAGCCTAGACTCCAGTCCCGAGGGGGACGCCCTTGCCGCTGATGATATCTTCTCAAACAGCCACGTAGTGCTTGCAATGTTTAAATTATACATAGTAAACTATATTATTGTAAAACTTCACACAAATCCATTCAATAGTTTTTGCGTAAAAGTGGAACAAACGTCCATCCCCGCAAAATTTTACATTTATAATATTATCTAAGCATATAAAGAATAAAAAAAGTAGTTCTACCCTATAATAATAATATATATAATTTACTGTTTTTTTTCTATTCTGTATCAATATCCTAATTGATACAGAATAGAAAAAAAAACAGTAAATAACATATATGTCATCGAAACTAAATCTAACCTAAATCTCAATATGCAGAGTTCCAGTTTAGTAATTTAGTTCAGCTAGAAATGCGGTTGACGTGCTAACGCTGTGGTCAGGCTTCGGCGACTTGACAAACACAGCCAGCGTTGTATAAGTGAATTTACTGTTCTCATCACTGGTATCTATCTATTTAACAAAATATACTATGTGATTATTGCTTTTTGACGCTACTTTTGGTGCGTTGTGGTTGCCGGTACAAATCTTGTTTGAAAATATTATTAAATTAAATCAGATTCACGCTGTATCCCGCACACAGCAGGGTAGACAGAGGGAACCTAGTGTTAAGACACTCCGTTCCCCACTTTCTGCCGAATTCTGGAGGCATTGCGTGTTGAGTGGCAGAACTCAACGCCGCGCTTAGCCTCGACACCAGAGCGAAGAAATGGAAATAAAAATTTAAGTAAATATTTCATCTCCTCGAGTAGGGATCGAACCCACAACCAGTCGGTTTTACAGTCACACTTCGTGCCGCTGCGCCACGACTGGCCTCAAAATGTGAAAATATTATATTTTTATATAATTTTTCTTTATGGTATAAAGCGTGGAGTTGGTTTTTATCACCCAGGAACATTTCACTATCGATGCTTTTACAAAAGTTACAATTTATTCTTTTTTATTATAATATTAATTCTTTTTATTTAATCTATATATATAAAAGGACATGTTCCGACTGACTGAGGTAAGATGCACGCACAGCCGTAACCGCCGTGCGTAGAAACGTAAAATTTGGAAAGATATTTATTTTTGTAATCTGGACATCCACTAAGAAGGAATTTTGAAAAATTTTAACCCTAAAGGGATGAAATAGGGGTTCAATGTTTGTATGGAAAAAAAAATTTAATCGACACTGATTTTTATACAATTTTAAATTCAGATTCTTAAAAAGATTTCATTTAACATATGTTTAATGGTTTTTTTAGAATTCACCCCTTAAGGGTTCAAATAAGGGGGCGAAGCTGCGCGCGCACACTAGAATTATATAATTATATTTAGGGAAAATTGATTGGTTTCTAATACGGTTATTTATGTTATTACACTAGTGAACACTGTTATTATAGTGAAAAAGTCATAAAAATCGGTTCAGCTGTTCCGAAGATTAGCCTGGCTGAAGAAATAGATAGACAAAAGTGTTTAAATAACTGTATGTACTTAAAAATATGATTCTATTGAAATCACTGAAAGACTTCTCAATTTAATTCAGATGTACAGTATAAATTACAAACGTATTACATAAATGGTTAGGAGAAAAAAATATTACAGGAGTTTTTAAATATATTATTTACGACTATATTTATCAATATACCTACTTAGTGTATATTCTTGCTCGAACGCGAAAAAAAGCAGGATTTTTTTACATTTTATAGTCTGTATGTAAAGAAAACAATTAGTTGTTGTTGTAAGAACAGTTTTTTTTACATTTTTATATATTTTTATATAGATACAGGACCAAACCTAAAGTAATTGGTGTGGGTGTAGCGTAAAATTACTTGTCTAAAATAATTACTTAAGCATTCTCTTGAAGATGTTTAACGTAATGTTTAGGTCGCACGCAAATATAGACCTAAGAAAGTTTAGATAGGTTTTATAATAATAATTGTATTAGTTTATTATATGAGGCCAGTGGTGGCGCAGTGGCACGAGGTGTGACTGTAAAACCGACTGGTTGTGGGTTCGATACCCACTCGAGGAGATGAAATATTTACTTAAATTTATATTTCCATTTTTTCGCTCTGGTGTCGAGGTTAAGCGCGGCGTTGAGTTCTGCCACTCAACACGCAATGCCTCCAGAAATCGGTAGAAAGTGGGGAACGGAGTGTCTTAATACTAGGTTCCCTCTGCCTACCCTGCTGTGTGCGGGATACAGCGTGAAGCTGATTTTTTTTTATTTTTTTTAGTTTATTATATCATATTTTCTGGATTTTATTTGGCTATATTGTAGTGACATACAAACATTTGTTGTATATAATGTTTTTTCATCACAACTTTAAATGAAACCACCGTTTTAAGTACTCTATAAAAGCTTAATGCAATTAAAACGAAAGAGATTTTGTCAAAAATGAAAAAGTTTTGTTTAAACAAATAAATAATTAAATTACCGTTGTAAAATAATACGCCATTTGTTAAGAATGACGTACACAGACAAAAATCTATCAAAGCGAGAATATCGCAGTACGTAGATATCGATTCGTAGATATTGGCGGTAAAGTTGAACGTTATTTAGGTTTATTATAGAATGTAGGTAATTGCGTAAAATAGAACGAGAGATATCCTTATCTCCTTCTGGAATGTTTTTTGAGAATGAAAACGGCAGATCGGCAATGTTTAGTAGTATTTTTGTAGTATTAGGTGTTTATGTTATTGCTATCTATTCATAACTGCGTCACACATAATATAGTATAGATAAAAGTGAGGAATCTTGATATTTTTTTTTAGGTATGGGTTTGTATTTAAACTTATGTACGCTTCCATAATACGCTTCTGTATGATAGATTTCAAGTGGTTATTTTATTGATATTACAAATTTTAATCTTTTGCCAGGACAAATATAAATTATGTTATAATCCTTTGTTAAGTACATTATTCGTGACTCCAAATACGTTAAAGCATCAACGGAGAGCGGACAATCTAACACGAAACATAAATAAATATTAGATACTATTACAGTAAAACAGAGCAAAATCTGTCTAAATGTGAGAAAAGGAATTTCAAATATATCTTACAAAGCCGATTTACGATTAGGGGTCAAAGTACTGCTCGGAGCTTCTCATTCGATTGTCTATAATAAAACAAATTAAAAGCTTCACGCTGTATCCCTCATACAGCAAGGTAAGCAGAGGGAACTTAGTGGTCAGACACTCCGTTCCCCCACTTCCCACTGAATTTTGCGAAACAAAAACAATAATTTTTCGATTGCCATATCTAACCATTTTATTATGCAAATAAGGAATTTAATTACAAGTGAGCAAAGTGATTTATGTATTTGAAAAACAAGGTTCTCTTTTATAAATCTATTTGATCAACCCTTTTATAAGTTCCTTATAAAATACAATGAGAAAACTAATTTATACTTAGCAATTTGAGCAATTCAAAACGCTATTTTCAAGCATTTCGTAATGGATGAAATTGGGTACTACGTATCTTATTAACATTTACACATGCATGGGTATCTAGATTTCTGTATCTACTAATATTATAAACCTGAGATTTTGAAAATAATAAAATCCGATGATGGGTACTCCTTAAAAGGTAAATTTTCCACGTGATTTATGTTTTACAGCACTGTGAGCCGCCGTGGCGCAGGGTCATAAAGATGTGATCGTAACCATGACCTTTGTGGGTTCGATTCCCACTCGGGAGAATGATCTTTTATTTATTTATTCACTTATTCACTCTTGCTTTGGCTTGGCACTAACCAGTTGCGAACTCAAGTGCGATTCGAACCCAGAACTATCACGTTTACAGTCAGACGCTGCTCCACGATACGACGGACATGACGGAATGAATTCAAAATACTTGAAAACTAAAGATGTCATTCTATTTTAACTCCATTTAAGCTCTCATCCCATTCTTATCTTACTAGATAGTGCCAGTGTTTCTACGAACGATATGTTTATATTCAATTTTCTATCTCGAGAATTGCCAGTTCTAGCTTTGTTAAATTTGTGAGTTAAATTTAACTTTATAAATGCAATAGCTTTTGTATTAACTTTAAAAGCGTTATTGATTCAGCTGTGAATGTATTATCTTCCATAAATCTATGAACGATATGGCTGTGGGTTCTAATTCAACTTGAAATTTTATAAAAATACCTATACTTTTTGTGTAGTGAAATATTTAATATTTTCTTGCATGGCGTTGAGACAATAGTAAACGGAAGTGTTTTCATATGGACGGAGTGTCCCAACACTAGGTTTCCAAGGTCCCTGTGCCTATCTTGCTCTGTGTGATTCCACAGCGTGAAATAAAGATAATAGCGGAACTCAACGCGCGTTAAGATTGTATATTGTAAAAAAATTCTGTATATTTTTAAAAAATTGCAAAAAATATACCATACTGTATAATAATATATGATAATATGTGATATGTTAGAACATATAAGGCAACGTTGCTTTTGCAAACAAACCCTCAAGGCAGTATGTTGACACTAAACATGTTATGTTTGTCATTCAACACTTCATATACAAATATTGGCATATTGTAAGAGAAGGGTTGACTTAAAATATTCTAAGCTTAGCGTATGTTGATTTAGTACTACTACTTTTATGAGAAAATGGGCACAAATCAGAGTGACAAGAAAAGCGGAAAGTTTCAAGCTGTAGCGAGCATACAGTAGGGTAGCCGCGGGGACCTAGTGGTAAGATACTCTGTTCCCCACTTTGAAATTGAATGCAGGATCAACATCTATCGATCTCCAGAAGATGATTGTATTATGAAGCATTTACCACTTATCTAATCACCTTAATATGAATCGTAACTAAATCATGTTGTATATTTTTTGTTAAAAGTTATTATCTTTATATTATATTTGGCATTATATCTATCTATATAGATATTTTTTTTGTACCATAAATGCAGTTTTGGCGATGGCGAGAGTGGCTGTTGTATCCTGCATAAACCTGGGAACCTTATTTCATAATAGAATGGAGACTTTCTGATCATTTAACTCTATTGTTTGAATAAAAAAATAGAAAAAACAACACTTATTTTTCATACAAATGAAATCAGGTACAGAACCAAGTATTACCTAAATACAAAACAAAGTGAATCATCAATCTCATTCAAATTCAACTTTGCGACACCTAATGCGACACTACATAAGATAGGAATAAATTTTTCAACCTTAGCTCGCGCTGACTGATCGAAGTGCCGGGGGCAACGTTTCGATCATTTGTCTTTTGGTTGACCCAAATTCCTAGATATGACAAATTAATATGTAGGTATAATTTTGTTTGTTCTTTTGTTGTAGCTTCACGCTGTATCCTGCAGTAATAGGGTAGGCAGAAGGAACCTGGGAACCTAGTGTTCTAAGATAGTCTGATCCTATCAGGACACTTCTATTTTCCCACTTTCCGCCAAAATCTGTAGGCATAGAGTGTTGACTGGCGGAAATCAACGCCGTTTCACCTCGACACCAGAGCGAAGATATGAAAATATTAAATAATCCGTTCGAATCAAAGCCACAACATGTCGCGTTTACAATCACTCGCTTTTGCCCCTGCGCCACGACTGGCCTTATATCTATTTGTAGTTTAAGTATAACTACATTTACATTTTATGTAATAAAATATTTATATAAAATATATTCAATAGTGAGGCCGTCGTGCTCCAGGGGCACAAGGATGTGACTGTAACGCGACAGTTGTGCGTTCGATCCCCACTCGAGGAAATGAAATATTTGTTTAAAATGTATATTGCCATTTCTTCGCTCTGGTTTCGAGGCAAAAAGCGGCGTCGAGTTCTGCCACATAACAAGCAATGGCTCCAAAATTTGGCGGAAAGTAGGGAACGGAGTGTCTTAACACTGGGTTCCCTCTGCCTACCCTGCTGTGTGCGAGATAAAGTGTGAAGCTGATTTATTCAATATAAAAAAAAAACAATGTGAAAACCAAGTAGCACTCGAGACTCCAACAATAGATTGGTAAATGGACGTCCTGAGTACCCTTTGATATCCTTAATGCATTATCGATCGCTAACTCCAATTGTTTACTTACAAGATTCTATTAAGAACATAATATTTTTAATGGAAACCAAAATATTTTATAAAACCTAAAGTAAATTGCATTTGGTTTCTTTCGTTTAGGATATATGAAAATAATTATTTTTTTCTTTTAATTTTTGCTAGTTGCTAGTGTTCAGCATTGAATATATAGAAAGTAATACATAGAATTTTATTTGTAAAGAGTACTAAACGTATTTCGATGCAACTTTACAGTTATATAGCTTTTACATCAGAATAATACATAACTACAACTGATGTAAAGATTTGGCTATAATATAATGATAACATCAAGCCGGCGAAGCCGCGAACGGGTTGCTAGTACATAACGAATTCATTATAATATAGCGAGCCGAATAACGTGTAGTAGAGTATGCATTAGAAAAGAGTCACGATCCTCATGATTTATCTGCAGCGCTCGCGAGCTCGTCCCTACTACGTTTTCTAGTACACTTGGTAACAAAGTTTTATATCGTGAAAGTTCAGTTTTATAAGTCTTGAATTATTAAATATATGCTTTAAAGGAAGAAAACTGTTTTTGAAAGTTTTTGAGTGCCTTCACCCAATATGCAGTTTTTCCAGATGAATGGTGAATATTCTACTTACTTCATTTCATTGCTTAACGGGTTCTCGTCAATTTAAATCTAATACAAATATGCTTGTTTAATAGCCTCCCTTAATTTTTGTTCCTTATTTAGTAATATATAATTCGATAGTCCTGAGGTAAAAAATCGCAAATGTTTTTACTGCTCTTTTGAACTACTAAAAAGGGTAGAGTAGTAAAGATAATTTTTCACAATTAAAAAAAAAAGTTTATGCGTTTTTTCAAACCTGTCTAAAACTACCTGTTAAATCAAACTTAGGTGAGCTGACATCGGTATCACTTATAAACAAAATACAGCGCAGTGGCAGCAGCATGCAAAGAGTGTGTTTCTGTAGCGCAGTGGTTGTGAGTTCGATTCCCATTCGGGGTTATGAATTATTTAATTTTTTCACATCCTTACTCAGTTAACAAGACAAAGAACCACGTTAAGATCTGTCACTCAACACACAATGGCTCGGAAATTCGGCGGAAAATGGAGAGCGATATGCTTAATTAACACTAGATTACCTTTGGAGGAAAGAAGAAGAACCGACCAGGAGGGTCGATTTCCAGGAGGCGCGGGTTCGAGGCCCGCTACGTACAAATTTTTATACGTTTTCTAAATAAGTATTTTTCTTTCCTAAGTGTGGAATAACGCTTTAAAAATGTTTAAAAAATAGATTACCTTTGTCTACTTTTCTATATGCGGGATACAACGTGAAAATAAAAAAAAAACTTTCTAAATAACTAAGCAACTTGAGTGTATGTCCGTACAACGATTTCACAGATCACCGATCACATTCTCCAGCTACGATTATATTTCTATGACTAAACCCAATTGGTTTTTACGTTTTTGCGACAACTTTGCCTTCTTGTCTTGTGGACTATAGAAATATTATGAAATAATTTTTAAAAAAATCTTATACATTATTCTAAAACATTGCTTTTGAAAATATATTTTTCAAATTTGTGTTAAAAGTAAAAATATATTTTTGTTACTCATTTTTTTATCTTCATTTATTTCCCATATTGTCAAAAGAAGGTTCGAGAAAATCTAATCATACCTTACTTACGCTGTATGCCATATATGACACGATAGTCAGAGGGAACCTAGTGTTAGCACATTTTGTTCCCCACTTTCCATAGAAATTTAGAAACATAGGGAAGAAACGAAAATATTAAATGTTCATTCCCCAAGCGAGAATCATATCCCCGACCATGGCATTTGCAATTACAAACACCACGCACCACGACAGCCTCAAATATATTATTTTATAACAATTAACATTGCAAAAAAGGAAATACTTTTTTTTGAGGAAATGCATATTTTTATGTTTTTGTTTTAGCTTCACGATATTTCTCAGGGATAGCAGATAGCAGGGAAGGTAGAGGGAACCTGGAACCTCAACGCCGCATTATTCATCGTTACCATAGCGAGGAAATGAAAATAATAATTAATACTTACTCTAATCAAACCAATATCTATATGGACGTGATACCACAATTTCCAAATTGAGGTTAGCCTTAGCACTAGTAATAAAGCGTAATATACCGTAATGGCGTTCTAAAATTGCTATTAATTGAACATTAAAACCTCATATACAGAACAATAGAATCGAATGAATTAAAGCCAAAACTGATTTAGTTTTGGATAATGGTTTATATAGGTATTATATAGAAATATATTATATGTGATTTTTTTTAGCTTCACACTGTATCCTACTTAAAGTAAGGTAGGCAGGGAGAACCTATTTTTAAGAAACTCCGTTCCGTGGAAGTTAATATCGCGTTTTGTCTCGTCAGAGCTGTGCTGTGACACGACACACTCAATAAGTGAATATGATAATTTTATTGTATACTAGCGGCTCGCCCACGGCTTCGCCCGCTTAAAATACATGATTATTGATTTAATAAGCAGAATTGATTGACAACTATAATGACTTCTAATATGATTTTTTTACGACATTATCGTCAAAGAATTTTTGATTGTTTTAAATAAAAAAATACGACCATTGTTGATATTTGATATTTATAAAATATACATAAAGCTAATTATTTATTACACGTATATATTTTTGTAACTTTATGTTCTTTTTACCTATATAATATACTCTGTTAAATGTGCTGATGTCAGTGAATAATTTAATTTACTCATTCAGAAACAGCCTTAAATGTTAAATTATTGATTTGAAGGATTCATAATATTCTTTGTAAAATAACTGTAATAATTGCATATTAACTCCTGTACAGTTTTTAAATTAGTTACATATATTATATGAACGAACCAACCAAAAAATCTTTGTATTTACTTGATATTTCTTTCAAGATCGTTCTTTATCTCTGTGTTGAATTAATTACGACTTAAACTTAACTGTTATGATTTATGAAGGTAATCTCCACTAACAATTCAATTTTGTTTACTTTATTGTATAAAATATTATATAATAGTGCTTCAAAAATATATATTTTTATCAACAGTCATATAACCCAGACGTTTCGAATGTCATTCTTTAGCCAAGAATCTTACCAGCGCGATTGCTATATAATATTCGCAGGCAAACTAATGCCTTGAGTTCATTCAAATGACGATAACTTTTTTTTTAATGAACCGATTTTGATGAACTAAACTTTAGTACTTAAGTTGAGTTAAAACAAAGCAATTGGTGAAATTTTCAAGTAAATCGGTTCAGTACTTTCAGAGAAAAATGCGGACAAAAATATGTCGACAGACAGACAGACAGACAGACAGACAAGAAATTCAAAAAAAATCTTTTTGCTTTCTATTATTATTTTTAAGTGTCCCTCAATCTATTTTAGTCAAAATTACTAAATGTACAGACAAAATATTATTACTGTCTTATTATATATAGAGATTAGATTTTTTTCGAATGGGAACCCATAACCTTTCACGCTTACAAGCGCTTATATATTAGCATAATATATTTAAGTACAAGACATAGCTTATTAGGTAGGTAGTTTTGATGGACTTATATCAAAAAATGATTAGCATAGTATGTTTCATCAAAATAAAATCAAATCAAATCACCTTCACGCATATAGTAGGGTAGGCAGAAGGTACCTAATTGCTAACACATTCCGTTCTCCACTTGGCGATGAATTTTCAGGCATCACGTGTGGAGTGACAGAATTCAAAGCCGGACCTTGCCTTGGCCTTGGTGCCAGAGCAAAGAAATCAAAAATGCAAATATTAATAAATAGTAGTTCAATCCCCTGAGCAGGGATCGAAGCCACAACCGTCAAGTTATAGTTACACCCTCGTGCCCTTGCGCCACGTCGGTCTCAAGTAAAATATATATTAAAATTATTTTGACTCATATATACGAATATACAAAATATAAGCTTTAAACTGTTTAAGGTTTTGTAATAAGTTTAAATTTAACTGGCCGCAATTGGAGCGTACACAGGTCATTGGTTCTGGTTAATCTCATACTGATACGAGTATTTGGTAAACGAATCTTTCCATAGGTAATCAAATTGGAAATAAAATTAAAAATTTATTTAATTACCAATTTTTAAACTTTTGAATTTAATAATAAAATATTCAAAATATTAAAGTGATTGTAAGAGCATATAGTTTCTTCGATCTGGCGTTGAGACAATGCCCGGCGTTTAGTTCCGTCACTCGATACGCAATGCCTCTATACTGCGACGGAAAATGGAGCGCAGTGTTTCAACACCAGTTTCCTTTCGAATATCTATTTACTTTAAAAAAAGTTAAAAAAAGTTTAGTTTTAATTCCGAGTTTCACTTCTCCACAATAGATACGAACTTTTCTTTAATAAGTGCTATAAAATGTGCTCTGAGCTTAAAATAATATTAGTTTAAAATCGAATGCTTTTTTAATAACTTCTTAAGAATTGTACTTTAGGTCCTAATTCCATCATCAGACCAGCTCGATGATGGTATATCATTGTATTGCCACCTAAGCTTCGTAAAATTTTTATGATGATACAAATCAATTAAATTCAATTTCTTAGACATTTTTACATTATCATATTATATTATACCTAATATTATAAATACTAATATTGTAAATGTGAATGTAAGTTTGTTTCTTACACTTTCACGCCAAAACTACTTAACCGATTATCATGAAATTTTGTACATATATTCTTAGTTTTATTAGAAAGGACATGGAATACTTTTTTTTTAATATTATCCTTTGGCTAAAATATTAAATTAATTATAAGCGAGCGAAACCGCTTTTGACTCTTTAGTAAATAATATATAGTTACACACATGTACATAAGATACAAGTCGTCCTAATAAAAACGTATTAAAAAGACTGATATAACCTTCGTTGTAAAAATTGCAATTTGGAAAATTTCTGAACCGCCAAATGCCAGTAAATATAATAAAGGGGTGTTGAAAAGAAATTATTTTTTCTCAATAGAAATTTTTCATTGAAAGCCGCCAAAAGGGAAAGGGTGGTTATACTGAGAAAAGTCAAACGCTATTCAATGAGACACGGTTAGCCGCTTATACACTGTGGTATACAATCATTTAATATTTTTTTAGCTTCATGCTTTATCCTGTATATGGCAGGGTAGGCAGAGGGCACCTTGTGTTATGACACTCCGTTCCCCACACATCGCTCAATTTTCGACATAGTACGCCGTATGACGTATTTACGACGTACGACGTATTTCAACGCTGCACTATTTTAATAGATTTTTCTCTCTCATTTTTTCCCATCCCCGTTATTACTGAAAAAAACGAACTACCCTTCGTACATGCAAAGTTTAAAATTTTTAAATCTAGAAGTATTATACGTTGTATGTCTGTAAGTTATCTGTCAGTCGCAGAGTAACGGAAGTTATGTGTATATGCAAATATACAGATTTATTTACTTTTTGATTAGATTTAAGTTGAAACGAATGGTGTTAAGCTACTAAATTAACATAAATATTAGTAGTTAATGTTTTAAATGTATAAATAGCGAAGTACAAAAAATGAAAAAATAAACAAACTATTATATTTCAATTTTCTTCTTTAAAATAAAAATAATACTACTACTTTAGGTATATTTAATGCTGAAACATTTCTCGAGAAGTGACGGATCTCAACGCCGTGCCACACGGCTAGGCTTGATTGAAATACAAAGAAAAGATTTCGCCGTAAGGCGATATATATAAGCGAACCCACAATCCTCGTTGTGTATTACGATGGCAATTTTAACGATTTAAATTATTACGCGGGAGAAGAAAGCATTAGAGGGAACGTTGTGTTAAAATTCTCCGTTCCGAAAACCATAGACGGAACTCAACGCCATGCTTTGTTTTTATGAGACTGAGGAAATTAAATTAATTCATTCTAAATGGGACAGGAACCCACAACCGTTGCATTTACATTGGGTTACTTTATCTACCGCTGCGCTATATTTTATATTGATTTTAACCAATTAAAATAAATTATTTTCTATTGACATTCTCCCTAACAGTGTGTCACATACGATTAAGGTGCCTTTTTGTGAAATTAGATTGCACCCTTTCTATACCGAACCCTTTGCTTTTATTTGTCCTGGACCCTATTTAGTCGTTGTGTTGTATCGGACAGCCATTGTGAGTGTAATTATGTTTGAAGTAAAAAAAATATGCTTGCTATCTCGATATATAAATTAGGTTTCACTTACCTTGAGGCCAGTCGTGGAGCAGGGGCACAAAGTGTGACTGTAAATCGACTGGTTGTGGGTTCGATCACCACTCGAGAAGATGAAATATTTACTTAAATTTATATTTCCATTTCTTCGCTCTGGTGTCGAGGCAAAGCGCGGCGTTGAATTCTGCCACTCAACACGCAATGCCTCCAGAATTCGGCAGAAAGTGGAGAATGGAGTGGGAACACTAGGTTCCCTCTGCCTACCCTGCTGTGTGCGGGATACAGCGTGAAGCTGATTTATTTATTTTTATTTACTTAATATGATATTATAAATAGACTGACGGTATTGACTATACTTACTGAATTTAGTGGTAAAATATACTACATTACATTTGGAAAGTATTAATAATAATATAAATATTCTTTAATATTGTTTCTTTATAAAAGATGTGATAGTGTCGGTAGTATAGAAGATTTAGGTAGGTACTACAAATATTATCCATACATAGACGTGGCTGTCCGCATTCAGTCGTTCGGTAATAACTATACTTAAACGCGTATATATGTTTTTTCTAATTTCGCCGTAAAATACGGTAAAAATTTGGAGGAATTATTACAAATTATATATATAATGTAGTTTCACATACTTGCTCTAATAGACAAAGTGTAGTTCCACCACCTAACACGCAAAATCTCTTGGAGTTTTTAACACTGAGTTTCCTCCCCCTACCCTGCTCTGCGGGAAACACTGTGAAATGAAAAATTTAAAATGTATATCTATACAAATGTTCATAAAGATTGATATTGCAGAATATACCACACATTCATCGTCCCCCAACAAGGCTTATTTTTGTTCGAAACCGAGGTTTTATTTTAACAAATAACGGCGAGTTGATTGCAAAAGTTTGTTGGGAAAATTTTTTGGTAAGAGAGAAACTATTATTTTGATGTGGGCTTTGATACAGGGTTATATTTTATATATTTTTGGTTAAGTTGAAGAAAAAATAATTATATTATAAATGTGAACGACAGTGACGATTTTAATAAAAATGTATTCTACATTTACTTGAAATACCAAGAGATATTCAATTCAAAACAAAATTTAAAATCTTTGCCATCGTAAAAGCATGTACCTAAAACAAATATTTTATGGCATTCCATTCATAAAATATTTAAATACACCACGATGTATTGCGACAAAGCGTGACTGTAAATGTTGTTGGTTCGATTCCTACTCAGGGTACAATACGTAGTATTGCTAATAAACTTGTCTTGACTTAATGTCATGAATTTGGACGTAAAGTAGAGAGCCTATTTTGCCATATTATACAAATATAATAATAATTTTAACAAAAAATCTGATTTCTTTGATTTTGACTGGGTTACATAATCAGAACCTAACCAAACTTTCACCAAACTATCCTTGAAGTGTATCCATTTAATAGAAAAGAATCATCGAAATCGATTGGCGTGGTGTTAAGTTATTCATCCACTTGTCGCGCATATACCTAAAGCAATTTAAGACTTATGTGATTTTTTCATCGATACCTTTATCAGAAATAGATCTAATTAAAATGAGACCAAACGGGAAGCACTAGCTTTCAAATAAAAATAGAATTATCAAAATCAGTTCAATCAGCCTAAAGTTCTGAGATAACACATACATTCGAATTGATAACCTCCTTTTCTTACAGAAGTCGGTTAAAAAGTGTGAGGCTTCGCGTATTTCACTTACATTAAACATTTCCTCCGAAATATTAGAAGGAACCCTAAATTCGTGAATATCATATGCATTTTTGTCACAAGAGACAACTTTCATTTGTGGTTTTGGTTTGTTTTATTTCCTTTTCGTTCAACAGATTCATATTTGATATAACGTCATAAAAGTTTCTAACGGTTAATATTTTTAAAGACATGTTTGTATGTATGTATGTATGTATGTATGTATGTATGTATGTATGTATGTATGTTTGTATGTATGTATATATTACCGGCAGTAGTACAACTTCAGTGTTCTATACAATACCTCGGCAATGTATGTATAGTCAACATAATAAGTTCTTTGATTTTCACGATTATTACACATTATTACACATAGTTTCATTTAAAATATAGTCAACATTTGATATAATATGAATATTATTGTTCATTCAGACTTTGCCTAGGTAGATCAAAAATCAAAATCAGCTTCACACTGGATCCCGCACACAGTAGGGTAGGCCCACTTTCCTTTGACTGGCGGTTCCTTGTTGACTGGCGGAACTCTTCGCTGCGCTTTGCCTCGACACCAGAGGGAAGAAATGAAAATATAAATTGAAATAAATATATATTGAGAAATGAAATGATTTCATAAATATTCGGATGATTCAAGCGGGTGAAGCCGCGCGGTATGCTAGTAAGAAATAAATACGTTCTAAATACGACAATTAAAAAACCGCTTGTCTCTAGTTACATACTCGTAACAAGATTTTTTATGAAATATACTTACATATTATACGTATATGTATACTAATGCAATCGCAGCTACAGATTTACCGGATTTTAAGTGCAGGTTAGGTTAAGTAAGTTATTTTTAAATTTAAATGTGTCTAACCTAAACGAACCCAATTTTCATTTAAAAACCGCTAAATCCGTTGCTCGAATAAAGAAATATGCACCAAGTTCTATTTATTTTACACATTGCCGGTGGAACAGCAGATACTTTATACAATTCCTAAGAATTTCATCTATTACTCCGTGACGCAGGGGCACAAAATGTGACTATAAAATCGACTGGCTGTGGGTTCGATCCCCACTCGAGGAATTGAAATATTTATTTACATTTATATTTTCATTTCTTCGCTCTGATTTCGAAACAAAGCGCGGCGTTGAGTTCCGCCGCTCAACACGCAATGCCTCCAGAACTCGGTGGAAAGTGGAGAACGGAGTTCCTTAACACTAGGTTCCCTCTGCCTACCCTGCTGTGTGCAGGATACAACCTGAAGCTGAAGAAATAAAATAACCAGTTCTTAAGAAAAATATAATAAGTACTAGTTATAGTGAAAATACCGCAGAATTAAGTGCCTTTACCTTAATAGAGTGCCTTAGGAAAAATTATAATAGTTTAAGTGTATTCAAATATTTAATTTAATTATGACGAATAAGATTGTTTTGATTTAGTATGATCTTAATTTACTTTGCATTTTACTAAACATTTATTTTCTGAGCATGCTTAAGAATTTTGTTTCATTTCGTTACGAAAAATCTCGCGTATAAACTATAAAAGCGTTCGTGTAACAGTTCCACTATTATACATAGACAGTCGGTGCGTCTGTCTGGACTACACAATAGACGGAGGAGTCACTTCCAGGTGGAGATGGTTTAATACTTAACGACCCCTGTTGGATTGTAGTGTGGTGTAAAATAAAGGACATTAGATATTAAAATTATTAATCAAAAGGTGGCGTTAAATTCATCTACACCTACATTAATTATAAGGAAAATGGTGAAAGAATTGAATTGACTGTTTAAACGTTTGGCTCTTTTATGTATAGGTTTTTTTGCTTTTTTTGCTTCACACTGTATTTATGTAGCAGGGTAGTCCTAGTGTCAAAGCCTTCTGTTACCATATTTTTGCCCAATTTTCAGGACACTGCGTTCGCATTGCAGAAATTAACGCCGTACTTTGTCTTATTGCTAGAAAAATGATAAAAAATCATTGACCCGGAATATCATCGCTAATCCAGCCCAGGCTGCGCCAAAGCTCCATGAAGGCCTCATGAATCATCAAGTTGAGAAATTATTTTAAAATTGTATTAATTATATATTATCCTAAACTTCATGAATCACGAGGACGATTTTATTGTTCATTTTTTTAGCTTGTCCATCTACCTTTAAATAATACGAGTATATGTAACAAGACAAGCAGTATTTGGTTGTGTAACTCAGTAGCGGTCCACTCGCGGCTTCGCCCGCATACCACCTATAATACTTTGTTTATACTGCATTTACCAACAGATTGATACATTCAACCATGAACAATTTGTTTTTGTAATTCTGAGAAAATGTCATTTTACATTTTCTTGAAAAGTATACGTTCAAATATAAAATCCGAAGTTTCTTTCTTCATAACATTTTATTGACGATGAAATAACTTTCGCTCTTAAGTTTCAATATCCATGTCAAATAAAAAACTGATTAATATCACCTTACATTTTTCAATATTTTTTTGTCAAAAAATGCCAAAAATAGATATACCGTGTCGCAGACTTTTTTTAGAACTACTAAAATAGAACATTTTTGTCATACAATGTACTGACATATATTTCGCTATTTTTGGAGCGCACGCGCTTAAAGCATTTCGATGGTGAGCAAGCGAGCCAGCAAGCTTATTATAGCGCTCCTTAACAAACACAACAACAAATAAACTCTTCCGTTTTACTATATTAGTATAGAATATAAAAAAATATAGATACTTGTAGCAAATTTGAAGTGACACGATACACGCGATTTAATTTCATAAATTAGTACTAGCTTGTACCAAACTCTAAAATGTCTCTCTATACATAACGCGTAAAGAGTGAAAAGAACTCTTGACGTCTTCATGAAAGATTAATTTTGGAAGCCAATTCTTTTACAGAAGTCCGCCCGTTGGGAGTAAAAGGTACGAAGGTATGTCTTTGTTTACGCAATACAGAATTGAATTGTTATGCCAAAAAACCCTTAATAATATCTTTTGTATCATTAATTATTATTTATTACTGAACAGAAATTGCTAATATTATATTATTTATAAAATCTCATTTTTCGCGTATTTGGTAGTAGAACCAAAATAGCCGCAAAAAGGAAAACTATACCAAATTTTATATAAGTAATAATCATTTTTAAGAAGAAGAAGAATTTTAAATAATACTATATATAAAAAAATATATCAGCTAAGCGCTGAATATATCTTGTATATCTTGCAATGTATCTTATAGATGTAGAAATAATACATTGTGTGTTGAGTGGCAAAACTTAAAGCCGCACTTTGTCTTATTATTAGACCTGGAAATCTTGCCTCAAGACCAGGGCGAAGTAATGAAAATATTAATGTAAATAAATATTTAATTTCCTCGAGTGGGGATCGAACCCACAGACAGTCGATTTTACAGGCACACTTACGCAATGTCTTTTTCTACATTCCACTAAAAATTATAATATGATGAAACGTTAAAATATATCTAAAAAAATTCCTCAGATTGGTATTCAAATCTCCATTTTATTACAAAAAAAGATTTCCGCCTAAATAAAAACCTATTAAATATGATATTGAAAAAAGTCATATAAAGTGTTATATATGACAAGTTAGCAAGATTAGTCGATCATCGAACATTTTGTGATTATAAACAAACGCCAGCGAGCGAAGTAAACACAATTAAGGCTATTGACGTTAGTCCAACATAAAGCTGATTGTGCATAGAATTTGTAAATATAGCCTCATTCATATAATATAGGAATTTACAAAACTTTGCTAAACAGTGTTATGATCGAAAGTAGTAAATATGGCAATTATATAATTACACAAAAATATTAAAAAATATCAAAAAATATCTGAAATCACTTTGAATAAATTAAAAAATAAGATGTTTGGCTAGACTGTCTTTGTTTACTTCATAATATGCGTAAGATTTTTTTTCCACACTGTAATCTGTATATAGCGGGGTAGGCATTGGAAACCCAGTAACTAACAGTATATAGGAAACCCACACACACCAATAGATACCTCAATGGTGAATCTCACCACCACCCTACACATTATTATCTACCGTTGGCAAATCTTTGTTTCAGAGAGCCCACCACCTCTGCGACGCTGAACACCTAGGGGACGAGCTTCGCCAGGTGAAGATTGCCCTTCATCAGAACAAACTACCAGTTCTCCGCCAGCGTTGACAGAAGACCAACAAGTTACCCACAGTAGAGAGACAGTCGGCACTACTACCATATGTGAAGGGAGTTACAGACAGGATTGGCAATATCTTAAGAAGAGCTTCCATAAAAACCATATTCAAGCCTAACAAAAAAGTGAGCCAATTCTTGAGACCAGTGAAAAGTAATATTGCTTTACAGAGTGCAGGTGGATTGTGACTGTGGCTTACTATATATCGGTCAAACAAAGAGAAGCATCGGTGTAAGGGTGAAGAAACACATCTCCGATATCAAGAATGGGCATGTATCGAAGTCAGCTGTGGGTGAGCATACTGTGGATAAACCCAGCCACTACATTAGGTTTGATAAACCCCAAATCCTCGCTAAGGAAAACAGATACATTCCTAAAACTATCTGCGAGGCTATTGAAATACAAAAACATGCTAATTTCAATAGAGAGGATGGCTGGAAACTTTCTACCACCTGGGACCCACTTATAAAATCTTTGAAGTTTCAAACTCACCATACCAGAGGGCAAGATACTATCAGCTCATTCTGCAGGAATCCAGGGCAGTACGCGAGGCAATTAAGAAATCGTTGGCGGTAGTTTGATATAATAATTATGTCAACTGACAGACGAATGCCACCTCAGTCTACTCATGACTAATGCAAAGTGTTCAAAACGTCGGGTTTCCAAAAATGTATAAAAATACAAAATATACGCGATTAATCCGGTTAAAATAGTTTTATTTAAAATGTGTAATAATTGTGAAAATCAAAGAACTTATTAACCTAGTAACTATTACGACGTTTCGTATGGAATGGTGGAACTCAACGTCGTACTTGTCAAGGCAACAGCAAGAAAATAAAAGTAATTAATTCCTCATAGTTGGAATCGAGCACTAGATGTTTTGAATTAATTAAATTTTGATAGCTGCCGTTGAAAAACAAATCTTTAGGAGATCAAGGATATTTAGGGGTACTGTGGATGGTGTGGAAAAAAGTTAAATAAATATTAATATTAAATCAAACCTATAGGATTTATTGATATTACTCATTATATAGAGACCTCGCGATGTACATTCACTGGATGTCTAGCATAATCGATTTTAATTGATTCCAAGCTAAAGCGTGAACGTCACGCGTATCTGGCCAACAGGGACTAAACGTGGCAGTAAATAAAGCCGGTTGCATATTGACAACCGTATATTATAAGTGTATTGTATACATACATATATACATACATAATGCAGATATTTTGAAGCCATTATAGCACAATGAGACCGTGTCAGCCTGTAGATGGATGTGGGTTCAATTGGCACTAGGGGTATGATTTAAAAAAAATCAATCTCGTAATGCATAGCGACAGTATCCAGAGGTTCTATACAAAATTTTGAGGTTTCGAGCTTTTTCTGAAATTTAATCTGATATCTGATACCTCACTTGAACTAGCGGCTTTAACACTATATTTTGCCTGTCTTTTAGGGCTATTATATTTTAGGATTTAACAACAAATATATAGATTTTTGATTTTTTCCTGAACTATAATAGTACTACTTGTACAATTCAGGAAAAAATCTAAAATCTATATCTATAGATGTTAGATGGCAAATTTCATAATTATAAGTCAACCGAAAGTACCCTATTAATTTTGATTCCCTTCATAGTGTTGAAATACGCGTAATATTTTTTGTGATATAAGCGGCTATATCTCTTTTTAAATAAATGTAGAAATACATTTTTTACATTAATAAAGACTAAAGAAAGATAAGACGGCGGGGGCCTTGGCGCGCCTTTTGCCCAACGTGGCTGGGCCGAACGCCTCGAGCCGCCGCCTGTATACCGGAATGGTCAGGTCGATGGTCCTCTACGGTGCTCCCGTATGGGCGGACGCCCTGGATCGGCACAATGTCACCCTGCTTCGACGTGCGCAGAGGGTGATGGCTATCCGGGCGATACGGGGGTATCGGACCATCTCCGGTGAGGTGGCATGCGTGCTGGCTGGAGTCATGCTGTGGGACCTGGACGCGCTTTCTCTGGCGTCGGTATATTGCCGGCGTCGGGGCCAAACGTCTGGGGACCCGGCTAGCCATGCACGCGCCGAGGAGGAGCGGGAAGCCGCTATGGAAGTGTGGGAATCCCGGCTAGCGACACCATCTGCCAGCCGGTTGACGATCGAGGCTGTTCGCCCAGTGTTCCGCCAGTGATTAGCGCGGCGTCACGGCGTCCTAACCTTCCGCACGACACAGGTGCTCACGGGGCATGGCTGCTTCGGGGTTACCTGTGCCGGATCGCTGGGAGGGAGCCCGACGCTCGCTGCCACCACTGCGACGACTGCCTCGATGAGACGGCCCAGCACACTTTGGAGGTGTGTTCAGCCTGGGCGTTTCAACGTCGCGCTCTGCGCGACGTCATAGGGGACGATCTTTTCCTGCCGGCCGTGGTCGAGGCCATGGCCGGCAGCGAGACGTCGTGGGATGCGGTCTCCTCATTCTGCGAGGCAGTGGTGCTCGAGAAGGAGGCGGCGGAGCGGGCGAGGGAGGCTTCGGCCGAACTCGCCATCCGCCGCAAGAGACCGGGTCGCCAGAGGGCGACACACGATCGCCGCCTTCCGCCCTAACGAGCCAGAGGGCGGTCAGCTTGGGGAAGCTGGCCGTCTACTAACCTGGCCCGAGTAGTCGCGCGCAGGTTGCTCCCGCGCGTTACTCCGAGCAGGCCGTCAAGGGTGCCCACATACCCTTGACTCCGCGACGTGCCTTGCAGGCTCCCGCCGCCGCGTTTCGCGGATGACTAATGTCTCCGCGTCTCGCTGCCAGTGGCGGTCGAGGAGGAGCACCGCGAGGTTTTAGTGGGTATTCGGTTGGCCTACCATCTGTCGGTCCGCGAGCCCCACATAACCCGCTCGAGTTCCCACTCGAGCTGGTATCCGTAAAGGGATTTACTCACGAAAAAAAAAAAAGACAGACATACGGACAACAAAGTGATCTAATAAGGATTCCTTTTTTCTTAAAAGGTACGAAACCCCTAACATGGACTTAACGTGGTAGAGTGTCTTGAACTGCCTTGTTCTGCGGGAGACATCGTAATTTATATGGTATGATTAAAAAATCTCATCTTATCTTTCACATACTTTTAAAGAAATATTGAGGTAGATTTTAAAAAAATTATGACACAATACAAAAGAAAACAAAATGCATGGGTACAAAATACATCTTTGTATATAATAAAGACCACAAGAACAACACAAAGACAAATATACGATTGAGGGCTTTAACCGCAGAGGGGTTCTTATTGACACCACATTATATTCTATTTTTTTTATTTTAACATATAAAGCGAACGAGACTGTTGTGGTTTAATGGCACAAGAGAATTGTGAGTTCGATTCCCACTTATAATTTCCTCGTTCTCGTAGCGAGCCGCCACTCGACACGCAATGCCTCGAAGATTCCGTGGAAAGTGGGGAACGGAGTATCCTAACAGTAAGTTCCCATGTTCAAAAAAAAAGAAAAATGATAATGAGACCACATTTAACGCTAAAGTTATTAAGTTCGTAGTGTTGAGATTTTTTATATAGCTAGACCACTGTAGGAAAATTAATCTAGTGTAACTGAAAGTCAACGAAAGGGTAAAAGTAAGTATCTATACTAAATCTATACTAATAAAATAAAACAGAAGAGTTTCTTTGTTTTTCGTTTGTTTAAGCGCTAAGATCTCTGGATCTACTGGTCTGATTTTTTCTTTTAATTCTGTATGAAAGCTTTATTCCTCAGGAGTGCCATTGGCAATATACCAATACGGTGTAATTCTTAGTTAATAGGTCGAGATCCCATTGCTTAGAACTGCAGGGATCTGTTAAGTATATACAAAAAACTATTTTAAGATGAAATTATCCTTATTTTCTAAATGATATAATTAATCCATGATATTGAGTCAACCGGTGTCAAAGCAAACGAGCGAGAGATAAGTTTCATTTCAATCAATATAAGTTTCATTAAAAAAACAGGTCCCTACAGATTTGAGCAATGGGATCTCAGGCCATAAATAACACAATAACAATGAACGCCATCGAATTGCTTTAAGCACGTGCGCTGCAAAAATAGTTAAATATAAATAAAGTATTTCGTATGACAAAAATATTCTATTCTATTGTTGGATTTACCTTTGTATGTTTGTGATTTTACCGTTTTTTATTTGACATTGATAATGAAAGGTTATTGTATCATAAAGAAAATTTAATGAAGATAAACTTTTGTCTTCATAGTATATAATTTAGACGTATACTGCTAGAGAAAATACAAAATTAAATTAATTCAACGCCTTGTTTACGGCCTCCGTTTAAGTCTAGGTTCAACTTGCCGCTAGGGAGGCGCCCTTGCCGCTTATGACATAAAGCAGCCGCGTAGTACATTATGAAAACGAGTAGTTCATGATTGAATGTATCAATCTGTTCAGCATAACAGCAAAAAGTATTATAGGTAGTGTCCGGGCGAAGCCGCGAGTGGGCCGCTAGTTTGATATAAGGTGTAATGGAACGTAAAACACGTCCAAGAAAACGAGGCTTGTTAACTTTTTCCAAAATAGTAAATAGTAAATACCAACCATATATCGATAATTTCATGTACCTATTAAATAACTACATTTTGACAAAATTATAATAAAATCTAAGTGTATAAATTCCAAATGAAAATTTAGATTTGCTAGAATTTGAATCTACAGCTCTTGGATACTGTCCAAACGTTATAGGAATCTGGTCAATTAAGCTGTATATTGTCATCGTGACATCGATACTTCTATACAATTGGTACAACTATTGTTGTTATAATTATTGTTGTAAATGGATCGAATTTTTTTTTTAATTAAATGATTGATAGACGTATAATACATCTAGGTTGGCTAAAAAAATATCATTTAACAAAATTGTGTTAAAAGTTTTTTATTTTTTAAATTCCCCTACCATTACTATACCTAAAGCAGAAAGGAAGAGAGCACTTAGTGATTGCATTGCGTGTAGAGTAGAAATTAAGTCACTTTTCGCCGAATGAAAATCAAACCGCAACCATCCCGTTTACAGTCAGGCGCGCGCTGTGGCGATAATAGCCTTTTTGAGACATTCAATAATCAAGTTAAAAGCCGGTAGTGGGGCAAAGACACAACTCAAGAAAATAAAATATTTGATATTTTCATTTCCTCGGTCTAGTACCACCACAAAAAACGTAATGGCTCTAGAATACGACGGAAAGTGGAGAACGGAAGTAATGAAAAACGACTTTCTTAACACTAGGTTCCCAGAGCCCCTATGGCAAACCAAATCCTAAAAACAATAAGAAATTTAGATTACGTGCGTCCATTCTTTCGACTATTACTTCCAGCGATTGATAGCGGTATTTCTATAAAAAACAAATACATACTAGTATTGTATTTTCCATTTTGACACGTCGGTTTCCCTACGGTTTTTGGCTAGCTCGTCCTTTTGGCTGTCACAACCAGTGGAAAAAATATTTTGAATGTTACAATTTTTTTGATGTTTCATGAATACTTTTATGCAATGCACAGACCATGTAAAATTTCTTCTTTTGTCATTTTTTTACTAATCTTGTTACTGAAAAAACAGTATGGGTATGATTTTTTTAATATAAAATAATAATATAATTAAGAAACATATACAATACTTTTTTAATCGTGCTTGCTATAGCCAAACTGGACACAAATAACCTCTTAATGATGATGGAACCAGTCCTGGCTCCATCATCATTAATTTATACTATTAAGCAAATCTTAATTGATTATGTGAACATGTTTACGCGTTTTATGTAACAAACGGATTCCAATTTGATGCGTGTTGCATCATAGCATTCTTATTTTTGCCTCGACTTTCTTATAAAAACTAAAAGAGCAGAATGGCAACAGAGTATCCAGTATTAAGACACTCCATTCTCAATTCTCTGTTTAATTTTCGAGATATTCCGTATTGAGTGGTGAATTAAAAATATTATACAGAAAAAGATAACATAAAATTTATAAATACTAAATATATATAATATAGGTCAGTATTACTAAAACGGTTTTCCNGAGCATTTATGCATTGTTTTTACTGCATTTTATTTAATTAGAAATGGTTTCACAATATCCTTATTGCCTCCTCATCTCAATAGAAAATAGCTATTTTGATGTTAAGTTCCACTATATTCCATATATATGTATACATAAATAAACAAAACAAAACTAATTAAATAGAAATAAATAGGTAAATTTAGAAACAATAAAAAAAAAGAAAAGTTAATAAATGGAAAATATAACAAAAATAATTATNAAAAAAAAGAAACAGGAAAGTTAATAAATGGAAAATATAACAAAAATAATTATAATAATAAATAGATAAATAAATATAAGATTAAGTAAAGTAAACGCTAATAATAATAATAATACTAACACTAACCGTAAAACTTGTTTATTTATTCTATGAAATGTAACTACTAACTGAAGAAGCAAGAAATAAAAGGCTTTTTATTTTTATTTTTTATTTTATTTATTATACAATACTTTTTTATCGTGCTTGCTATAGCCAAACTGGACACAAATAATCTCTTAATGATGATGGAACCAGTCCTGGCTCCATCATCATTAATTTATACTTAAGCAAACCTTAATTTCATTATGTGAACATGTTTACGCGTTTTATGTAACAAACGGATTCCAATTTGATGCGTGTTGCATCATGGCATTCTTATTTTTGCCTCGACTTTCTTATAAAAACTAAAAGAACAGAATGGCAACAGAGAATCCAGTATTAAGACACTCCATTCTCAATTCTCCGTTTAATTTTCGAGATATTCCGTATTGAGTGGTGAATTAAAAATATTATACAGAAAAAGATAACATAAAATTTATAAATAGCTAAATATATATAATATAGGTCAGTATTACTAAAACGGTTTTCCCATTTTCTAATTTAGTGGTCCACCTCACACGGAATGATATACTGACCGCTCCACGCTTCAATGCTACGAGCAATCTAAAGTGAAAAAGGAAGAAATATTGGATATTGTGAATTACGATCGAAATATTCCCTTACAAAGTAGATAAATTTTGAATTAGTTTGAATTGTAGGTGTAAAGTTAATTTTTTGTTCATACATAATTTTTTGTGAAGTCAAAATAAAAAGAAGCCGGAGTTAATTTTATTGATCAACAATAATTGCACTTAATAAATATAAATGAAGAAATACGATTTTTTCAGGACATCAAGAGGCTGTCGATCTGAATACGTGATTTGAATTTCAACTCAATATCTCCAAGCGACAACGTGATCTTAGAAGGGTTTGTTTTTTCCTTAAAAGGTACGGAACCCTAAAACCCAGCCAATTCTAAGTTGGACTCGGCCACCGAAGGTTCCGTACTAATTTCAGGATTGTAGGTCAATGGGAAATATAACATAAAAAAATTGACAAACTAAAGTTTGCGGACGTGTATGCATTATTTCGTATGAAATTAAATAAAATTATAAGTTCTCACTTTTTGCCAAATTTCATAATTGTAGATTTACCGGAAATACTCTATAAGTTTAGATTACGCGACGAATAAAGTATACCAACTTAAGTTGTATACATGAGTATTTTGTGTGAAATGAAATATAAATATAAGTATGTAAGGATTTTTTTCTATGATATTTCATAGAAAAAATTCCTTACATATTTATATTTATAGTTCTTTTCCCACAACATTAACTCTTAAGCTGCATATAGTGCATACCGTAGATTTGAAAAAGTGATATTATTTTTAAGTTGATATCCTCACACGATATCAAGATAAATGGTCTCAACAGACGGACAGACAGGTTCCGTTTTTTCTTTTAATATAAAGAACCTTAATATTGCATTTCCTCGAGTGGAAATCGAACCCACAACCTGTCACGTTTACAGTCGCTCGCTTTTGCCGACGTCTGGCCTATTTCTTTTCTAAAAACGAAAAACAATTATAGTTAGGTACCTATGTACCTACACATAAAGGCTTACCTAAACAGTTTATTCCGTTTATCATCATAACTCATATTAGCAGTACACGAGGAACACCCCGTACGGTTAGGTCACGTATTTAATTCACAATTTTTCACCCCTTCGCAGCCTAATTAAATGAGGGGTGAATCGTGCTTTATCGCCGCATGAAAATCTATGTTCCCACGATTTAACCAATATTGGTATATATGAAATATTGCTTAAATTTTGTGTAACCTATTTTGGTATATATTGGAATACATAAAATTAAATTAAAGAAAATTTAATTTTCTGTAGAGATCGTAGTAGAGAAGAGGCAGAGTCACGGCGTTCGATTGATTGTTAAGCCTGACGGTTATGGATTCGATTCCAGCTCAGAGACTGAAATATTCTCCTTTCTCTGGTGAAAAGTTTAACCGCGTCGTTGAGTTTCCATATCCAAATATCTCCAAAATTTTGCGGAAAGTAGGATACGGAGTGTCTTAACACTAGGTTCCCGATGTCTACCGTGTTAAAGGCGGAATACAAATGCGGGAAAAAAAATGCTTACGATTGATACGTAATATAAATTCAATCAATAATTTTTGAATTCAACTAAATTTATTTAACGGTTGTAAGTTCAGATTAGATAGGTTCAGTCCTGCAGTTTCCGATGGAGTCAAAAAGAATTTTGTACTGTAATTTCTTTCAAACAGCCAAATTTGTGTTTAGTAACGCACTTGAAACTACCAGTAATGTTATTGGTTTTGTTGTCATATCTACTATAATAGACAAAATTCACATGATTTAATTTCCTTTCTTTAGTAAAAATAAACGCGTCGTCCGATTAGAGGCTTTTAGATAGAAAACGAAGAACGGGGTTCTTTAGCATTAACTTCTCTCAGCATAATACTTCTTGCGTAAGGTAAGAAAGCAGAACTTAGCTAATAATTTTGTTTTTTTCAAAATAAAAAAACAAAATAAAATCTAAGATAAGTAAGCCTTTATACAAACAAACTTTTATACAAACTAACTCTAAAAAGTAAGTAAATGAGTAAATAAAACCTATAAACTTCCATTTTTCTTAAGAAATATAGGTTTATTTATCAGCTTCACACTGTTTCCCGCACACAGCTGGGTAGGCAGAGGGAACCTAGCGTTAAAACCGTTCCCCACTTTCCGCCGAGTTCTGGAGGCATTGCGTGTTGAGTGGCGGAACTCAACGCCGCGCTGTTGCCTGGACATGAGAGCGAAAAAATTAAAATATATAATAAATATAAAGTAAATATTTTAAGCAATATATAGTTAACACACATCTTGTGACGATGTGTGTATAAAAAAGAGTAATTCCACGTAAACAAAACCACGCGTGACCCAATTTAACATAAAACTACCAACTTTAACTTGTAAGGTCTACATGCGACATTCCCTCTAATTGTACTACTACTATGTGGTGCGGTTCTCACAGCGTAGACTAACGACTGACAAATATTGTTTAAATAAGACTAAATCTTGAAAAAGAATTATTATTTTAAAAGAAAGAGGAAGAAGAGAAAGAGAGAAGAGAGATTAGAGTAGAGAAGAGAGGGGTGAAAAGGGGCGAGAAGTGGAGGAAAGAGAAGGGAGGAGGAGAGAAGAGTAGAGTCTCTACTCTCGAGGGAAGAGGATAGAAGAGGAGAAAGGAGGCGAGAAGAGTAGAGAAGATAAGGGGAGAGAAGAGGCGAGAAGTGGAGAAAAGAGAAGATAAGAGGAGGGAATGGGAGAGAAGAGAAGAGAGAATGAGAGAGGGGAAGAGTAGAGAGGAGAAGGAGAAAAGAGGAGAGAGGGGAGAGAAAAGGAGAGACGAGGGAAGAAGATAGTAGAGGAGGAGAGAAAAGGAGAGAAGAGAGGAGAGGAGGAGAGAAGAGATAAAAAATGCTTATTTTTTTATTACTAAAAATTGTAAGATGGACTCTTACCCCTTTACAAGCCCATGAACTAGGTACAGACAACTTTTTTTTCGCTCGTAATATTGATAACAAAATATTAAAGTGCAACTACGTATTTTTTTTGTATCAGTACCCACATTTCTTATAGGTTGGACACAGGTTGGATTTCATACATCACATAACCTATAAGAATCAGACATGCAAAACTGTCATAGAAAAATAAATTTTTATATTATAATTAATTTTGTCGCTGGTCAGCTGTAATCCTTAACCAAGCTGTTGTTATATTATAAGAACGTGACAGTTAATGAGGCGTCTAGTTTTTATGAAAGTCACAATAACCCGCGAACAAGCCTTAACATTATTGACTACTTTTACTAAAAATTCTTTACTAGATCTAAGTTGGAGTTCGATTCTCGCTTAAAGTTTACTGTACATATTTTTAAAGTCTTATAACAGAGACGAATCTCTGATAAAATTCAAATCAAAACTAACGCAAGAATAGGTACATCTAACTAAAATACATTACTCGCCTTTTATTAACAATGATATTTTTCTTGATAAATAGGTCAATAAAAATCGCTTACAAAATATTATTGTAGGCCAATTAGTCGCCAATGATAAAAAAAAGGTCTGCTAAAAGGTATTCGATTATTACTTGAGTAATTTACTTTCATTGTGACAGTAAGTGGTCGGAGTGAGCTTAAATACAACGCTAATGGTTCTTTCTATACTCGATACTTCACTATATATCGAGTGGGGACAATAGATACCATTTTATTTTTCATTTTCTAGCTTTATGATGCTATTTTTTTTAAATGAAGTTCTACTTATGATTACACGTTCAGCATTAGAAATAAATGATGATATAAGTTTTTTTTTGCTTCACGCTACATCTAACTTAGGGTAGATAGAGGAACCTGGAAACCTAGTGTTGTTACCAACGTTCTCTATTTTCCACCGAAGTCTTGTAGCATTGGGTGTTGAGCGGNGCATCGAAACAATCAACGTAATTAATAATATGACATCGCTTATAGCCCACAGTCTTCCTCGATAAATGCAATACAATACTTTATTTTTTTTCCAATTAAAACTAATACATCCTCAGATTTGAGCGTTTAATTAAACTCCTCAGCTTTTTTAATATTAGTAAGTATAGATAATTAAAAATATCATTACAAGTGTTTGCTTGCAATGTTAGATAAGCTTCAAGAGCGTCGTCTAAAATGGTTTGGCCACGTTACGCACCGGCCTAAGAACTATGACGGATGCAAGTGCCTTGCTGTATTAGTCCCTGGAGTGAGACCTCCCGGACGCCCAATATTAGAGCCAATGGTCTAACCACCGATGACGCTAAAGACCGTGCAAAGTAGAGTAGACTGAGTAGGTTAGGCAGACCATGACAATAACCGGGATTAATGCCAGGAAGAAGAAGACAGCATGAAGCAAAAAAACAAAACAAAAAGGGTCTTGACTACTTGACGATACCTATCCGATAATACATCAGCTATCAAGAAACATATTCCATTCTTTTTACGGCGTCGTAAAACCGTAAATAAGGGATGTACGACGTTGTATCGTTTTATTATAAGTTTATTTTACGACTTCGCCTAGTTTTGAAGCGTCAGGTGACAGTGAGGGTAATATCAATATGGAAAAAATATTATACAATTTAATAGATGGCTTCCATTTATGGTAGTTTGGTACGTATTTTAATCTTTACTTATAATAAAATATTAATCTTAACATCTATACATACATATTAATTAAATTAAAGTGTCCGTCTGTGAGTTCAAAAGTAAACTTTATTTGAGATTATTTACAATGATAAAAATATTCAATTATCTCAAAAAAAGTATAAAAAGCTAAATCTAATAGCCAAACTTTGTGCAATTTTGATAGATGGACAGGCTGACCGACGAAATAAAACTCACTCAAGTTTTACCGTTAATAAAAATATTTTTACAGCAGGGAAGGCAGAGGGAACCTAGTGTTAAGTCACACCTTTCCCTTCTTTCCGCCGAGTTTTGGAGGCTTAAAAATATTTTAAAATAAATCTAAAATACGCATAAATTGATACAAAATACTTTGCAAAACATAAACAAAGTGAATTCTCTCTGGTGTAAGTGTTCAAAGGAATGTGTAAACGATACCACAAGGAATGTATATTTTCACATGAACTTCAATAAGGAAACTCGTCGATCAATGTTGAAAGTAAACAAAATGGCACTACGTCGTCACGCTAGCTGAAAATATTGCGTGTTAACATTTATTATGTTAAATATTTAGAAGAAATACTAAAAGATAAAAAATAAGAGGCCAGTAGTGGCGCAGGGGCACACGTGACAGGTTGGGGGTTCGATTCCCATTTAAAGACATTAAATATTTAATATTTTCATTTCCTCGCTCTAACGTCGAGGTAAAATGCGGTGTTGAGTTTCGCTACTCAACACACAATGCCTCCAGAATTCACCTGGCAGAAAGTGGGGAACGGAGTGTCTTAACACTAGGTTCCCTCTGCCTACCCTGCTGTGTGCGGGATATCAGCTTCACGCTGAAGCTGATTTGATTTAATTTCTTATCTGTCAAACTAAATCAAGCTCTTCAAAGGGTTTCAATTAAGCGACAATAATAATAATTGATTGAGAAATTTGTTTCATGCAAATTACTTAATTTCATTAGCTTAGGACCGATTTAAGACGTCAAAGATGGGTTATTGGAGTAAATTTCCAATATTTATTATATAATTTAAAACATTCTTTATAAATGAAACACAATAAGCGAGAATTGGTCTCATCCATGAGTGTGTAGTAGCAAATATATATTAGGAACACTTAATGTACCGATTATGCTTATTGATATCAAACGACACAATTACATACATGCTTTATGACACAATCAAGTCAATATTTAAATGAATTAATAAAATTTTGAACCATTGCATTAGGATACTTTGAAAAATCTTAAAAATCACATATCACAATTTTACTAAAGATAACCAAAACTTTTTAAATTTAAACGACATTTAACTAAATTGTTACTGAAAATTGGACTCATTAGTTAAACTAACGATAAGACACGGTGTTACTGGTAAATCTTCTTAATGTTCCCTCAGGTAACTTTGAAAATGACCGTTAAGTAGAGCTTGAATCGTGATCTCAAAAGCCATATTATATTGTATAGATTTTTACAAAAAATCTCCTTCACTTTTATTCCGCTCACAGCGGGGTAGGTAGAGGGAATCTAGTGTTAAGACACTCCCACTATATGTATATATGTAGGTATATATTTCCAATAATATACTAATTGTTCAAACTAAATATATTTAATATATAAACAGCTCCACTATAATATAATCAAGTGCGGAATTTTACGCTTCCTCGAAATCAGGAGAGGTCCGAGACAATTGGCTATATACAAAGTCACAATAACTGTGTCAAAGTTTTTTCAATTGGAATTAATAGTTTCTGAGATTAGCATGCTACCACCAAAATCTTCAACGTTTTAATATTCAAATAAATATAGTATATAGATAAGCGGTTATGTGTGCAGATTTAAAGTTAAAGCTATACCTACATGAATACACACTTATCGCATTCACTCAAACTCGTTTCAACTACACGACGGTGTCCATCTCCAGTTATAGAAAAAATAAAAAAGAAAAAATAAAAGGAAAGTTACATTTTCGCATAATATCAGATCAATCGGTGACCCGACGTTGAGTAGCCGATATAAAACAACCAAAACAAATTATGATTTGCGTATGTATCTTCTCTTAGCCCGGAAAGAAATTGAAGTCGATGGGGACTATGGAAACAAAGTTTTTCCTCATCATACCGAATATTTACTTTGGATTTTTTTAGACCGACGTTTTTTTTTTGCTGTAGGACATTCAGAATTAGTTAGATCATGGAGTAAACGTATAAAAAAGTAATTAATATATATCTGTTTCCGAGGCACAAGCGTGTGACTATAAAGGGGACAGGTTAAGGGTTCGATTCCCACTCGAGTTTCGATCTTCCACTGAAATATTTAAACTATGATTTCCTAGCTCTGGTAAAGTGCGGCGTTGAGTTGGGCCTCTCAACACTTAATGCATCCAGAATTCGGCAGAAAGTGGGAAACGGAAGTGTCATAATGAGAACGGAGTGGCTTAGCACTAAGTTCCCAGATTCCCTTTGCCGACCCCGCTATGTGTGGAATACAGCGTAAAGCTAAAAAAATACCTATTTGAAAATAAAAGGGACCTAAAATCTTGTATCAAAAAAATAGAATCCAAGATCGGTTACATAAGAACATTGATTTTTATAAAACTATTCGGTGTAACAACATCCTTTCATTTTCCTCAACAAATAAACAGTTCGATGGAAATTCCTACTATTGTCTTGTAGATCTATCTGGTCTGGTCGAGACAGGATTTATTAAAATGGTTGGTTGGTTTCAGATGACCAAAAATCTGCCTAATAAAGATCATTTCTAAATATAATAATAAGATGCCAGTGGTGCCGCAGGGGCACAAGCGTGCAACTGTAAACATGAAAGATTGTCAGTTCGATTTCCACTCGAGGAAATGAAGAATAAAATATTTACATTTCCTCGCTCTGGTCGCTCGCGTTGAGAGCGGAACTCAACGCTTTTCTTTGCCTCCAGATATCTGCGAAAGTGGGGAACGAAAGTGTGTGGGTAAGGAGTGTGTTAACATTAGGTTCCCTATAAAAAATAGTCAAAAGTATTATAATGGAAAAACAGCCAGCCAGAAGGCTAAGCACTATACCTACGAGTACATCGCTTGCAGCTTTGATTGATGTGGAAATTGATTATATTTTTTTAATTATATTTTATCAATATCTTTAAAGATAGTAAGTAGAGAATAGAGTGACTAATCATTAGGTTTTGTCCACCGTCCCCAGATACATGGAATAGAAATCTGAATAAATAAAAAAGAAATATTATATAGCAGATTTGTTTTAAAATTTTTATATTTGGATAGCTGTTCAAAGTTTGTAGATTTCAACTATCAGTATAAAACTATATAAAACAACGAACCACTGTGTTTCAAATTCAATAAGAATATTTTTTTCATATTGTAACATATTCAACTAAAAAATCGTTCGGCAAAATAATTTATAAATATTATACATACACATATGTACATAGGGCTGAACAATTTGAAATTTTATAATTACTTTTCACCTGTGACTTAGCCCGCGTGGTCGAATAAAAAGTATCTACAAAATACACAACTGATACTCTTTGAAGCTTTTACAATATTATATGTTACTAGCGGCCCGCCCGCGGCTTCGCCCGCTTAAACTACATGATTATTGATTTAATAAACAGAATTGATTGACAACCATAATGACTTCTAATATTATTTTTTATTAGTTTAATCTGTAATATTCTAATATGATGTTTTAATACATTATCGTAATTTCTATAAGATTTTTTGATTGTTTTGAATCAAAAAATACGACCATGTTGATATTTATAAAATATACATATAATTATTTATTATACGTCTATATTTTTGTAACATTACGTTCTATGTTATGATAAATATAAAATGATAAATTACTTGTTATGTACGTCTCATTATAATTTTAAAACTCTGTTAAATGTGCTGATCATGAATGAATGTCAGTGAATAATTTAATTTACTGCTTCAGAAACAGCCTTAAATGTTAAATTATCGATTTGGGTTTGGATAAGGATTCATAATATTCTTTCTAAAATAACTGTAATGATTGCATATTAACTCCTGTACAGTTTTTAAATTAGTTACATATATTATTAGCTAAATGTACAATTGGTAAATATGTAGTTATTACAGTACACGTAGAAAGGATGTTTTTAGGCATTTTTATATAGATTTATTTTAAACGAACGAACGAACCAAAAAATCTATGTATTTACTTGATATTTCTTTGAAGATCAAATCGTTCCTTATCTCTGTGTTGATTTCATTTACGACTTAAACTTAACAGTTATTATTTATGAAGGTAACCTTCACTAACAATTCAATTTTGTTTACTTTATTGTTTCTACTCTGAACAATATTGCTTAAAAAAATATATATATATTTATATATATTATCAACAGTCATATAACCAAAACATTTCAAATGTCATTCTTTAGCCAGGAATCTTACCAGCGCGATTGCTATATAACATTCGCAGGCAAACTATGCCTTGAGTTCATTAATAATAATAATAATAATAATGTTTATTTATTTCAATTTTTTGTATAACAATAACATTTTTAACGATAACAGCTGCAGTAGTACAATACTGTGTCGCAGCTATTATCCCCCACCTCACAAAAATCATTCAAATGATGATAACATTATTTACTACAAACAATTAAAAAAAAAATTGATTTCTATTATTCTTTTTAAGTGTCCGTATATCCATTTCGGTCTAAATTACTAACTGTACAGACAAAATATTTTTACTATTTTATTATATATAGACATTATTTTATTCAGCTTCACGCAGTATCTTGCATAAAGCAGGGTAGGAAGAGGGAACCTAAGACACTCCATTCCCCACTTTCTTCAGCATTTTCAAGGTATTGCGTGTTGAGTGGCGGAACCCATCGCCGTGCTTTAACTTGTCACAATAGGGAAGAAACTAAAATATTAACAAATAATTCAGTCCTACGAGTGGGAATCGAACCTACTTACTTATGGCAGTGCGCCTATTATTAATTTATTCATCCTGGATTCTCTTTGACTTATAAATGAACTATGTGACATACAGATAATTTCTCAATTCGTACTAGTATTTCCTAAGATTAGATTTTCGAGCGTTCAATACATCCAGCTCTTCACCTTAAATAGCTTATGTTAGTTTATAATATTTTGCAGATAGTTATTATACGAACGCAAATTAATTCAACTTTACTACTCCCGTTTCCGTATGTATTGGTGACCTATAAACTATTATTTCGTTTTACAGAGAAAATTATGTTTTAAGTCAAAACCTATAAGAATATAACCAAAAAGAAACTCGACCAATCTTTAAAAGTCACAAACATGAAAGGAAATGGAAGACAGTAAATAGATTTGAAAATCATTTAAATTGAAAAGGTTGCTTCTTCGAAATCATTTTTTCCCTTACGACGGAAAATTGTGAGATGAACGCTGTTTTCTTTGGAAATCCGCTTTGAGTAAGTACGGTCTGCAAATTCATGTAATATATTGCATTGTTTAAAATTAAAAAAATCCTTTTTGCGTATATTATTTTAGTAGTATATTTATGTTATTATGAGGCTCTCGTGGCGCAGTGGGACGCGTTTGACTGTAAACACGATAGCTAACTGGCTATAGGTCTCTACGAAATGTTTATTAACCAAGGCCGCAAAAAGTTAGTGTTATAAATTTCAGTATTTGTCTATCTGTGGCACCGTAACTCCTGAATTAATGAATCGAATTTGAGTGCTGTTCTTTTAGAAAACTTTGTCATCGCGGTTTCTTTTAGTATATTTTTATGAAAATTGGATAAGTAGCTTAATAAATCGCTTTACCAAGATAAAGTGTTTTGGTCGGGACTTGATTTTTTTTATAAATTTAATATTTTGCTAGTTTTCAAATAATTTTATTTCAGCGCAACGTTAAATTCCACCATTTAACAAATTACAATAGTCGCGAAAATTCGGTAGAAAGTGAAGAACGAATCAAGCTCCACACGTCTATTTTGCTGTGTGAAGAAAAACGTGAACCTGCCCATATAAATTTTTGCACTGACGCTACTGCAAAGTGAAGCGATTCATCTTACTAAAATTTCATCATTTGTTTGGAGATGAGGCATGAGACTCGCGGTTAATCCCGTCTCATAAACTTATCTTCACTTGTTTTATACAATCATATAATATTTAATATAATAATAATATAATATTTTTTTAATCCCTAGTTTTTTTAGTTTCATTGTATGAAGTTGAGGCATAGTAGTTTATGCAGAGCATCTTGGATTTTATAGTTAGTTATACATTTGTTCTAATAACTACAACCATCCTAAGCACATCTCAACTATAACTGTTAGCAGATTTAATTTCTCTGTCTTCTCTTTATTCAAATTAAAATGTGGCAACATATGAACACTTTATAATATAAAAGTGAACGTAGGATATTGAGTCGGAGAGTGTACATAGGCAGTAAACTTTAACGTTTAATTTTACTTCACGCTGTATGCTGCACATTCTGTTCTCTATTAATACACTTCCGTTACCTATATTCCGCGTCATAGTCATTGCGTGATGAGTGGAACTCAACGCCGCGATTTGCCTCATTACCAGAGCGATTAGGAAAATATGAAATATTTCATTCTTCAAGTTTCAAGTACCCCTTCGCGACGATTTCAAAAATAGTTGAAAGTGAGTGATTTTTATTCAGCTTACCTTACATTGTAAAGTTGTACACTATCGTGTACATACGAATACATTGAATATTATTTGTAATACAATATAATGTACAGTCTGAACTACAATTTATATCAACAGCTTTACAAATATTAGTTATCAAACTTACTTCCAACCTTAGCGATCGGTTTCATGTTGATTTACTAGTACTTTACCGGTTCAAACTGGAAGTTGCCGGATCGTACTGATTGTGACCGGAAATAATTAGTATATTAGAAATTCTATTATAGATAGAAATTCAATTTGAAATTAAGCTAGACTAGATTTGTTTGTGAAATTCAAATATACTATATATACTTAAATGATTTACTGGCCTAGTGAATATACTATGTACACCGCTATGGTGAGATATAGTTTTATATATTGTTAGAAATCGGAAGCGGTTAACGTTTTTAAAAAAACACTATATAAACACATATCGTCTATATGTTTCTAAACTATTTGGAGAGAGATACTATGTAATTGCAATAAGTGATATGTATCACCTAATAATAATACTTCACACGAGTTTCCTTCTAATAGGGGCCGTTGCCTACAAGCAACTACCCCCGATTGACACAATTCCTCTGCTTTTATTATCTTTCTCACCAACATCTATCCTCTTTTACACGAGTTCGCTAACAATATAGTAACTTAGATAAGACACTTAGACGTACTCGTATTAAGAACAACTAAATCTTGATATATTTAATGCTGTTATGTGAAAATTTTATTTTTATAGTAATTTATATAATTTAGTTATCTAAAAGCACCTTAATATGTATATACAAAAAAAAAGCAAATTTAAAGTTTGTTTAAAGTTTTATGGATCATTTCATTGTGTACATACAATAAAAAAAAAATCAGCTTCATGCTGTATACCGAACACAGCATGGTAGGCAGAGGGAACCTAGTGTTAAGACACTGCGTTCTCCACTTTTTGCCGATTTCTGGAGTGGAGAGCAACATCAAAGCAAAGAAATGAAAATATAAATGTAAATAACATTTCACTTCCTCGAGTGGGGATCGAACCCACAACTAGTTGATTTTACACTCACATTTTGTGCCCCTGCGCCACGACTGGCCTAATTCATTCCTCATACACTGGCCATTGTGTACGTAATTTTCAATAAATAGACAATATATAATAAGAACAGGAGAATATTTTTAGAAATTGAATTTGAACGTAGCGGGACTCAAAACCCCATCTACTGGAAACCGCCGAAACACCTTTACAACCATACTACTCGAAATTCTTATATACACTTGTCACAATTTATTTATGACATCCATATTTTTCGCTATCCAAAGGTAGCTGCTATTTATTATTTTAAACGAAAATTGTTTTATTTATTAAAAGAAACATTTTAGTTCAACGATTTTAAGCAAAGAACAGTTTCCAATATTCCAGTACAGTAGTCTCACATTATACAGGCATCATCCTGCAATCTTAACATAGCAGGCCACCAATAAATGGTGAAATTTCGGAGAACATTCAAATTCTGCAATTGAAAATGAATTATTGGACGTTTAAAATTTAGGAAAAGGAATATTTAGAAAATTCAAAAAAGACAAAAAAAAAACAATTGTGACGCTTGGGGGACAACCGTGTCAGTATAAACGTGACAGGTTGTGGGTTCGATTTCCACTCGAGGAAATGCAATATTTAATATTTTCATTTCCTCGCTCTGGTTATGCGGCAAAGCGCGGCGTTGAGATCCGCTAGTCAAAATGTAATCCACGCCTCCAGAATTCGGCGGAAAGTGTCTTAACATTCGGATCCCAGGTTCCCTCTGCCTAAGCTACTATGCGCGGGAAGGAATTAATAATGTATTATAATTGTTATTTTTAGTTCTTTTTTTTATTCGACCTAGTTTTGATAAGAAAGCGAAAGATCCTAATGGATTAGACAAAAAAAAGAAGGCCAAAACGAAAACAAATTAAATATAATATATATACTAAAATAAATTAAGGCATTTTTATCTAGGTTACGTTATTGGGGCTCAGCGCAGTGACTAACAAGAAAAAACTTAAATATTTATGAATATAAAGATGTACGATTTTAGTACAAAATTCGACTACTCCTTATGTTTTTGGAAATAAAAATTTCAAAAGCATAAGTTTCTCATACTTCAGACTTACCCCAATGCTCCTCACGCACCACTGCACTGATTTGAGCCTTCAGTTTTGAAGAACCCTTATAGTATCTAATGGTAGGTATCTCCAGGGTTACCAATTATTTTACTTTCTAGCATATAAATAAATAAAGGAAATAATTATAATTTTATTGGGACAATATTACCTTTGATACATTTAAAGTAAAAAATACAATTATAACTATTTCTGCCTGTACGTGATGGTTACAACACCAAAATTACACATTACCTACAGAAAAAAATGTATTTCCTTTTTATTTATCTCATCCTATATATTAGGACCTTGAATAAGTTCTTGCTGTTTTTTGAAAGATGGCGTTGCGCCTTGCGGCACTCTGTGCATGGAATTTCGTCCGGTAACGAATCTCCAAAGTAACACTATATGTAACCTCAAATTATAGTGTAGTGTAGTGTTTACTACAGTGTCAACTACATATTTATTTTCCCTTTGTGAAAATGTGTACTTTTGTGCCAAATAAAGTGTTTTTGCGGGGAATTTTATTGCACTGCTTTATTCAGAAAAAATCTGCAGCAGAAGCACACAGAACTCTCGTTGAGACATATGGTGACAATGCTTTGTCGAATACAACGTGCAGAGACTGGTTTAGGCGCTTCAAAAGTAATGATTTTGACCTTGAAGACAAAGAGCGTTCTGGAGCACCGACAAAATTTGAAGACAGAATTGGAGGCATTGCTTGAAGAAGATCCATGTCAGACGTTAGTAGAGCTCGGGAAAACGTTACAAGTAGATGCGTCAACAGTTTCAAAACGTTTAAAAGCGTT